>OY727109.1:42714416-42831916 GCA_963402855.1 Ormia ochracea
AAAAAAGAATTTTTGAAATATAATGCCGGTGTATTTCTACATTCATTTAGTAGTAAATACAATTTTTAATAAAGTTCGTGATAGAGACTCTCGCGATTCTGGCTGGTCTCTGCCTAGCATCCTTTACAGTATCTCATAATAATTCAAAGTAGTCCATTTTGCAACTCATACTTCATAAAATGTATTTAATAAATACCAATATTGCTTCCTCTCAACAAGTGCAATTCAGATCTGTCTAAAGCAACAACTGCAAAATATTTCCAAGTTTTAAATGAAGCTTAAAAATGTAAAAACCAGAAATTGTTTTTTCAAGCTTTTTTCCTATTACACATTTTAGTTTTCAAGGGGTTCAAGTTGTCTTAAAAACGAAGTGATATGTAACATTTTGTGACTTGAAATCATTTTGTCATATTTTATTTCACGCACGTTCAACTTTTTTGCTTTCTTTTGCAAAACATGTTTCAATTTACTTATAATTGTAACTTCATTTTATCCTTTGGATTTCATGTTTGTTTCTGGCATTAAAACATGACAAATAACTCTACTGTAACAAGATAAAAGAAAAATATATAAATGCTTAGTAGCTCACTTGAGTAATAAAATATTTGCTCATTGTAGAGTAAACAATTACGAATAATTTTATTCTTTCTAGACTTACAAGCATGTGCACATTAGGGTGCCACAAAAATACTTCAACACCACAAGGTCCTTTCACAGAGGTATCTCAGTTTGCTTTGGGGCTGTTATAAGACAAATACTCGATAAGTTAATCTTATATATTTGAAATAGTTTACTCAGAGCACTTACTTTAGACAAAATTATGTACAAAAATATCATGCAAGCAATAGTACATATTCAGAAGCCTCCAAAGTGTAAATAATTTAGTTAATTTCCATTTAAAACGTGTCCTTTTCATAACATAAAGAAGCAAAATACTAAAAAAGTTATATTTTAAGCCGTGAAAATAGGACGAAAATTACCGTGTAAAGGCAGGATTAGATGTACATTTTAAAGAAGTTTTACAAAACTCTGTGCAATTGTGGGGACAAAGCAAAATAAAAATATCCAGCGTCATGTGCCTACAGAAGCGTGCATACAAAGTAATTAATGATGGGAAACATGCAATGCTAAAGTCACGTGAAGCTTGTTTGTTCGTAATAAAAAATTCTTTCTATTAATAAACTTGTAAACGGAAAGTTTAAGGCAAACCGATTGAAGATACTTTAGACAACACTTTATACATATAAGTTTTTTATTTATTCATTTATTATTCTTATTAAGTTAAATAATGCATATAAAATATTTATTTAGTTGTTATTACAGAGTAGATTTGCAAAATGTTGTTGCTCAAGGACATCTAGATTGTACTTTTGTAGTATTTTTCTACGATGCGTAAAGAGCTTTAATACGGCTCAGTTATTACAAAACGATTGTTGAAATCTAAAGGCCAAAGGACTTTCCTCAAATTCGCTTTACATTGTTATATGTCGGCATAAATGTCAGAGATGCGCTTAGAAAATCTTTTTGGTTTTGGCGTTAAAATTATTTTTTCACAAAAAATAACATTTCAAACAGCAGAGTATTTTTATAAGCAGTAAATCTTAATTTAGAAAAAATTTAGTCCTTTTTTCATGTCGGACTGCGGCCAGCAAGAAAAATTTAATTAGAGTCTATTTACTTTAGAAAAGTTAAAGATACACACAACAAATTTTCAGTTTCAAGAACATCAACTTCTTCAAATATTTATTACATTTTAGTGCTGTCATGTAAAATATTTTTTCTGTTTACACTTAGAGAGGTTGCCTTGTGTTTAGTGCCCAGAATTTGTGAGACTATTAAAATAAATTGTTATTTTTATAAATTGAATATCTTTTTGTGTGTGTAAACAGCTGCACAGGAAAAGCTCTGCAGTTTTAGTTAAGTCAGTTTTCAGTTTACGATCTAATTATGATCTTAAGTTTTTAGTAATCCACTAAGAAACTTTTGCTATATACAGGTAACGCTGCGCTCGACATAAGCAAACATTTTTACCTCTACATTGCCATATCTAATAGCTTAGAAACAGATATTATCAAGTAGAAGATGGAGTCTTGTTTTTTTTTTGTGCGATACCACCAACAAATAAAACACAAGGAATATATGTAAACAAAAAAGTCCTTACAATGTCCTGGATTTACTTAATTTAGTATCACTTAGATGTAACAAAAGTTACTTGATAAAAAGCAAATAGTTCCTAAAAAAATTATTAACTATAAGATTTACATTATACATTCTTTTGAATAGCAAATCAGTTAATAATTTTTTTAGGAACTATTTGCTTTTTATCAAGTAACTTTTGTTACATCTAAGTGATACTAAATTAAGTAAATCCAGGACATTGTAAGGACTTTTTTGTTTACATATATTCCTTGTGTTTTATTTGTTGGTGGTATCGCACAAAAAAAAAACAAGACTCCATCTTCTACTTGATAATATCTGTTTCTAAGCTATTAGATATGGCAATGTAGAGGTAAAAATGTTTGCTTATGTCGAGCGCAGCGTTACCTGTATATAGCAAAAGTTTCTTAGTGGATTACTAAAAACTTAAGATCATAATTAGATCGTAAACTGAAAACTGACTTAACTAAAACTGCAGAGCTTTTCCTGTGCAGCTGTTTACACACACAAAAAGATATTCAATTTATAAAAATAACAATTTATTTTAATAGTCTCACAAATTCTGGGCACTAAACACAAGGCAACCTCTCTAAGTGTAAACAGAAAAAATATTTTACATGACAGCACTAAAATGTAATAAATATTTGAAGAAGTTGATGTTCTTGAAACTGAAAATTTGTTGTGTGTATCTTTAACTTTTCTAAAGTAAATAGACTCTAATTAAATTTTTCTTGCTGGCCGCAGTCCGACATGAAAAAAGGACTAAATTTTTTCTAAATTAAGATTTACTGCTTATAAAAATACTCTGCTGTTTGAAATGTTATTTTTTGTGAAAAAATAATTTTAACGCCAAAACCAAAAAGATTTTCTAAGCGCATCTCTGACATTTATGCCGACATATAACAATGTAAAGCGAATTTGAGGAAAGTCCTTTGGCCTTTAGATTTCAACAATCGTTTTGTAATAACTGAGCCGTATTAAAGCTCTTTACGCATCGTAGAAAAATACTACAAAAGTACAATCTAGATGTCCTTGAGCAACAACATTTTGCAAATCTACTCTGTAATAACAACTAAATAAATATTTTATATGCATTATTTAACTTAATAAGAATAATAAATGAATAAATAAAAAACTTATATGTATAAAGTGTTGTCTAAAGTATCTTCAATCGGTTTGCCTTAAACTTTCCGTTTACAAGTTTATTAATAGAAAGAATTTTTTATTACGAACAAACAAGCTTCACGTGACTTTAGCATTGCATGTTTCCCATCATTAATTACTTTGTATGCACGCTTCTGTAGGCACATGACGCTGGATATTTTTATTTTGCTTTGTCCCCCACAATTGCACAGAGTTTTGTAAAACTTCTTTAAAATGTACATCTAATCCTGCCTTTACACGGTAATTTTCGTCCTATTTTCACGGCTTAAAATATAACTTTTTTAGTATTTTGCTTCTTTATGTTATGAAAAGGACACGTTTTAAATGGAAATTAACTAAATTATTTACACTTTGGAGGCTTCTGAATATGTACTATTGCTTGCATGATATTTTTGTACATAATTTTGTCTAAAGTAAGTGCTCTGAGTAAACTATTTCAAATATATAAGATTAACTTATCGAGTATTTGTCTTATAACAGCCCCAAAGCAAACTGAGATACCTCTGTGAAAGGACCTTGTGGTGTTGAAGTATTTTTGTGGCACCCTAATGTGCACATGCTTGTAAGTCTAGAAAGAATAAAATTATTCGTAATTGTTTACTCTACAATGAGCAAATATTTTATTACTCAAGTGAGCTACTAAGCATTTATATATTTTTCTTTTATCTTGTTACAGTAGAGTTATTTGTCATGTTTTAATGCCAGAAACAAACATGAAATCCAAAGGATAAAATGAAGTTACAATTATAAGTAAATTGAAACATGTTTTGCAAAAGAAAGCAAAAAAGTTGAACGTGCGTGAAATAAAAATATGACAAAATGATTTCAAGTCACAAAATGTTACATATCACTTCGTTTTTAAGACAACTTGAACCCCTTGAAAACTAAAATGTGTAATAGGAAAAAAGCTTGAAAAAACAATTTCTGGTTTTTACATTTTTAAGCTTCATTTAAAACTTGGAAATATTTTGCAGTTGTTGCTTTAGACAGATCTGAATTGCACTTGTTGAGAGGAAGCAATATTGGTATTTATTAAATACATTTTATGAAGTATGAGTTGCAAAATGGACTACTTTGAATTATTATGAGATACTGTAAAGGATGCTAGGCAGAGACCAGCCAGAATCGCGAGAGTCTCTATCACGAACTTTTATTAAAAATTGTATTTACTACTAAATGAATGTAGAAATACACCGGCATTATATTTCAAAAATTCTTTTTTGGCGCTTTGAAAAATAATAAAACGCTGGCAACACTTTTGCGGATCGAAACAATATATGCAATTTGATTATTTAATTAGTCAAATAGTTTTCTGAATTTTCGTACATAAAATTATAAGTCGTAAATAAGAACCGGCATTTCATTAACTGAAATGCTATAATACGTCAATTTTTTTTTAATAGAGGTTGTCTACATTAAGAAATTTTCCAACGTTGATATAATTTTATTCCTTCACCTCCTGCAGAAGTTTCCTATTGTGAACAGTGTTTTGCAGGCCATTACAAAATTTTTTTTTATAAAAACCAATAGCGATTGATATTGTTAGTTACGAGCTTTCTGTTGAGAGGACTAAACGTTTTTTTTACTTTCAAATTTCCACAATTTTATTTCGAGTTGTGAACGCATTCTTACTGTCAAACTATTTATTACAAACTTTTTACCTCGTAATGTAATTGCTTCATATAAGGTTTGTTCTCCATGCTCAGTTTCTTACAGGATACAAATAACGCTGTATTACATATAATATTTTTTTAGAATATCACATGTGACATAAACAAAAGCTGCTCAGCGAAAATTTCACATTGTGAACCAGCACTTAGTACGTATTTATAAAAATCTTAGCTGTGATTCTAGTTTGCCAAAGGAAAATTAAGCTAATCGGTAATTTGAAAATTCACTACTCATGACAGTTCCCTAGTGCCTGCCGCCTCCCACTTGCCCACTTTACAGTAAATTCAATTAGATTTAAAAATTGAATGACAAGTTTTAACAGAACATGAATGCTGTTAGAAATGCGTTGCATGTATGCACATGCTGAAATATGTGCACATAAAATGCTAATACATGCCATGTCTGAGACTTTTTTTGTGTGTTTTATTATCTGCAAAAACTCTGTACTTTTGTGGCACAAAAGCCACTCGACAACTTAAGCCGAATTGGCAGTTCTAAAACTAAAAATCATAAACGACAATAGATTTATTGCAACTTGCTGCACTCATAGTATTCTTTTTAAATGAACAAGTCTAAATTTTCTAACATTATTTTATTTTCAATTAATATATTTTTTTTTGGATTAATCGGCTTTAAGGTTTTAAGTATTTTATAAAAATAAATTGTAGTTGGATCTTCCAACGCCTGTCAGTTCAACTTCATCTATTTTTTTCATCTAGTCATCTTTTTGTGTTAACTTTTGAAAATATGTATTGGCAAGATGCAACGCTGGCTGATCAGCTGTTCTCTCAGCTGTGCTTAAAAACTTTCATGTTTATACTGGAAACAGAAATAATAATTCCTCCTCATGAGAAGAGCATACATTTTAAGCAGATCCATGTTGCAGAAAATGAACATAAATTGAACAATTACTAATTATACTATACAAAAAAATACTATATAATAAAACTTTAATACACACGTACATACGGATATATGGAAGGATGTAAAAAGAGAAAAAATGTATACGAGGTATACACAAAAAATAACTTGAACTGCTAAATTCCGTTGTATCTCGAAAGCCCAATTTGTATTACAACCACCCCTGAAGTATGCAATACATTTTAACTGCATTTATTGTAGAGGTAACACAATTATTAATAAACTATAAGTTTTTTGATAATATTAGATGAATGTTATTATTATTATTATTTATTTATTTATTTATTGAGGCTTCTATATTAGATGAATGTATGAAATAAAAAATTGAATAATGTGTAAGAAAATATGTGAAATGACTAGAACCACGAACTTACGAAGGTTATAGCGTGACCAAAAGTTTAAGAAAGTTTTGAATTGGTCCCTTTCGAGTTCTTACAGTTTGTGGTTAGGAAAAATGGAGCATTAGACGATGGTTCAATGTGTCTTTATTATTAGACGAAATTTCAAAAATAATGAAAGCTTGCATTAATTTTGCGATAAACCGGAGCGCTTTTCCGCTGTTCTCAGCACATCAAAACTGATGAATGTGTAGAAAAAGTAAAAAAAAAAATTACTGTGATCGATCACTATCAGGAAAATTGCCTATGATGCTATCATATCCATTCCATTGTGCCATGAAAAGCTCTTTTAAAATTTCCGCTCCCAGGCCTGTAACATTTTATCATTTAAATTATTTTTTAAACGAACCTCGCATTTGCATACTTATCTTGCAAATACAGTTTTGCGACTACTGATTTAAACTTTTCCCTTGGCAAGGAAATTAAAAAAACTTTAGAAGGACATCTCCTCATATGTATTCCACAATTCTATTTTCAATGTTTACGAATGTGAGAAAATGGTGAGAAAATATTGTGAAGTGTAAATATTTGCGATTTGCTGTTACAAATTTTCACTCATCCTTTTTCACTTGCAAAATCTGCTTAAAAAAGGTAATTTTTTTTGGTAAGCAATAAATAATATTTATGCTTGTTAGTATTAGTAAGGAAAACATTTAAATTGTGCCAATTTATGTCCTTATTGTCCGGCCAACAGTTGATTTTGGAACGTTTTCAATCAAAAAGTAGTACTGCACATGCATGCGATCCGCAGTGGATTTGCAAATATAAATCGAAACTTTTATGATATAAAATTATATACGAGTGTGTAGCTGAATCGGAATTAATATCAAATATCCGCTGAAATACACGTACATAGTTGAAGAGTTTAAGCCAACTCGAATTTCTTGCAGTTTTGAGAATATTTTCTTACATTATGCGGGTTTTTGCCGGCTGCCACTTTTCTTCTAATAATAGAGTTAAAATAATTAATTATTTTCATTGTATGTTTTTTATACTGTTAGCATGTTTTCGTGTTTTCCTGATTGTGGCAATACAACGTCAGTACTGCTGACACTAATGTCTGCCAGCCTGCAAATATTAGTGTATGGTTGTTTGTGCTTGGCTGGTGGTAATTTTTTCGTGAAAGTTTTTTTTTTCCTGCCATTAGAATAGAGTGTTTTTGCCACATTTTTGAAGCGTTAAACCGCAGCAGCAAAGTAAAGAATGGCAAGGCAGACTGGCAGAGCTGAACATTCTATATTTAGAAGTAATTAAAAGGGTTGCCAACACCATAGATTTTAAAATTTTCCTCACCATCATATTTTACAAGATCTAAAATGTCTACAAATTTTCAATTTAAATGTCCTGAAAATTTAGCACAGCAAATCCTGCTAACACTTTCTGGGATAAGCAATTCCTAAATAAGAGAATGCAGAAAATAAATTGTTTTAACAATATTTGCCGTCATGTTGGTTTCTATTATTAACAAGTAATAGCCTTCATGATAGGTGGATAAATCAGGAAGTTAAAGAAACACAAGATAGAGACCGAGACCGAGAGGAGGGGCCATTTTCTGTAACTAATAGATCGTAACTTAACGAATTCCTTTCTTAATTGTTTAAATTATTGTTATTTAATTGCTATAAATTTTAATATTCATATGAAAATAATTTATTTGTACGCGGACTTTTAAAAGTATCCTTTTGCTGTTTAAGGCAAATTATTGAAAGACTTAAAATAAAATAATTTGCGCGCAAGTGTCCATAAATATGTCTGTCTATCTAAAATTAAGTCGTCTATTAACTCTGCATTGCTTATCGGTTCAAAATATAAAACAAAAAAAAATAAAAATAAAAATATTTCGTTAAATACATGTTATTTTTATGGTAACATATAAAAATATTTTTATGATTCTGATTCATTATGATTTTATGATGATTTTATGATTTTTATGATTTTATATTCTTAATTACTTTATATATAACACGAAAAAATTCAGAATAAATATTCTATCCAATAATTTTTCTCCAAAATTATAGTTCTTCCGAGTACTGGTTTGCTATACCATTATTTGATTTTTCAATAGTATGTTGCGCCTTAAAGTATGCAACTGTTTAAGGCCTCATGTAGGGGTAACATGCTCAACGGTGTGTTTGTTGTGCAACAACAGAAGGAATTAATTTGATTTTTCTTTTGCTTCCCTGCACTACAGTTTTTGTGTCAGGCTTTAATTAATTTTTTTTTATCTCTATATAAAATTAGCCAAAATTAGCATTTCCACTTCTGTCATCTGTAGGCTACAGCAAGTTATATTCTTGGCTTATTTTATCTAGCATGTAATAGATACTGATGCTTTCACAGCAAAAAAAAAAAAAACAATTTTGCATAAAAACCAAATGGCGATACCAAAATTTGTAGCGATTTCTATATCTTTGGCAATAATTGTAATATTTCTATGCTACTGAAGAAACATGCTGCAATCATGCTACAAGTACACTTGTCTACACTTGCCTACAGACTATTTTACAATGTTGTTGTTGTTATTGAGAGCAACTTTTTAATCGAATTATGTTGAATGTTTTATCTTCTACTTTCTTGTTTTCCTCTCATAATTTGTTTTTCTTTTCTTTTCTTTTTTTTTTTTTTAATATTCTCAAACATACTTACAAAGCTTCGCACAGATCCTTGCAAAGAAAATGAAAAAGGGGAATAAAATTAAAGGAGTATAAAACGGCAGAGAATATTGTTTCTATTTTGGCAATGAATAAAAATCACTGCGAAACATTTAATGAACTTCTTGCAAAATGTGTATGAGAAATAAATAATAAAACTTGTACATTTATGAGGCAGCAAGAAGCATGCACATGTAGAGCAAATAATTTTTTTCGCCCAGAATTGAAAAGAGAACGCGAAATTTGATATTGCGTCGTCAGTTTTAATTGAATTTTTAAGTTTATCACTTTCAACAAACTATAGAGAAAAAAGCTACAAAGATTCAGAGGAAGGAAAAAGAAAAACACGAAAACTTAAATTATGAAAACGGCAGAAGTTCGAGCAACAAACTTTTAAGATAAAGATTTATGAACACATAAAGAAATAAATGCTATTAATTTGTTGAAAGTGCGCATTGAGTTTATTTCATAAATAGTAGTTTGCTCCTGCTTAAAAGATATTTATTAAGAAAAAGCTGGGAAATATATTTAAGCCTTTGATGTCATAAAACTAAATACAGTACGAACTCGGTAATCGCACTAAATTCCTCGATTTTTGCAACCCTGTGAAATATAGCATGGTAGCCTTAAGACGTGGAGATTGTAGCCGTAGAAATTGAAGGTTCAGATGACAGCGAAGCAGATGATATTCCAACTCCTAAAATAAAAGGATCAGTTGCCATTCATGCTTTTTAACACCTGAGGGAAATTATATTCCAATAAAAGATATCCTAGTTATAAAAGAGCTTCCTGAGATGACTATTATAATAAACCTTAATAAAAAGAAAGAGCAGACCACAATAATCAAATGGTTTTGATATATAATTTTTCTAGTTATATATTTTCCCTCGCTGGTTGCAACATCCTTAATAAGTGCAGTCACCTGGATTTCTATTAGTTTAGGTTACCGAGTTCATACTGTTAATGAAAATGACCAACTTTCAACAGTTGATTTCAATGAATCATTTGAATGTTTATGTTAGTTTCCTTTTTTACAAAGTATTCCTTGGCACTTGCGCACCGTGTAAAATTAGAATTGTATGGAAGGAGCAACTTTGGGAAGTATTTTAAATCAAATTGCAGTACTAAATAAAAATTCGTAAATTAAAAAAATTAAATAAAAATATTTAATTATTTATTTCAAAATCACATCCTGTTTAAACTGCAATAAATGTAAATACATTTTTATAAAAGTATTAAGAATGTATTTTGTTCTCAGCCAGTTTTCTGCACATGTTGATGATAAACTTACCACAAACATATTGAAGGCTGTAAAATAAACTAGTTAATTCTAATTTCTAATTTAGGCAGATTTAAACATTTAGCTGCCATTCCTTGAATCATCTCTTAAATCTGCTACTTAAAAATTTGAAAATCCTTCTAAACCTTAAAACCTAAACCTAAATCTAAATTAAATAAAATTTTAACTTGAACTTTTTACTCTAAAATAATATCAATTATATAACATCAGTAGCATAAAACTTTTTATATGACCACTCATTACACACTTATAACCTATTTGTATGACAAACAGGACTTTTTGTCACAAAGGACTAAGCATACGTTTTAATAGAAGGGTTTGACAAAGGCGACAGATTAAATTGCTTTACATACTCATGAACACCTTAAACATTTTAATAATGATTTTTAAAATATCAGCCCAAAAGCATTAAATTCATAAATTAATCCTTTTAAAATTCTTAATAATTTAATCAACAGAACCCTTGACAATAAGGACCGTTCGTATCCTTGTCGGTTGCATTTGGCTCTGTAATATAAATGGTAAAAATAAAAATTAAAAAAAAGGTTGATGATATAATTTCATTAAAGATCATCGCAAATGTTTTTAATGGTTTTACATGTACATATACATAGAAATTGTGACATACACTGAGGCCCTTAGAGCCGAGACTAAAGATGCGAAAAGCTTAAAAAAGTATTTTGCTATCACTTTCGGCTTGCAGACGATACAGAAACATTTTTTATTTTCCCCCAAAAATTATACTTCCTCCGAGTACTTGTTTGTTATACAATTATTTGAATTTTTCCAGTTCAAAGGCAGGCATGGGAAGGAAATATAGGAAGCAGCAAGATCTGTGGGGCTATTGAACTCGTATTCTTCTCTACCGGTTTTCGTTAGTATTTCAGCCAATATAGAAACATAATAAGAAAATAAATTCATTGCAATTTGCTATTGGGGTTTTCTTATGACTTGGCTTGTAGTTAAACTTCTCGTTTAATTTGAATTGGAAGTTGGTTAAATTTTCAGTTGTTGTAAGAAAATTAAAGTAAAAGCTGCCTCATGATGACGTGAAAGTCTTTAATTCTATTCTTGAAAAAGTTTATTATTTTAATGTTTGTACTTCGTCCTTCTTGGAAAGCATATCAGCTAAAACTGCGTGAGCTTGAGAATACATAATTTATTGCCTTTATTTTGAATTTTGACATTGAAAGTTTTTGAAAAGTTTTCTTAAAAAATTAAACTTGTTTTCATAGTGTATTCTTCCACTAAACGTTTGAATTGTAATTCGTACAAGAACTGCCTACATACAAATCACAGGTGTAGCAGAATATGCTCGTAGGAACATAAAAGTAGAATTACTTTTATGTATGACATGCTTTCCAAGCAAAAAATAGATACGAAATATAAAATAATGTATAGACCCTTTTGTTTTTTAATAATTTTCAATTAAACAACATACTCGTACAACGTGTGAGTTCTACAAGGATCTTAGCAACAATGTACAAACGAATGAGTACATGCCCGTAAAAAAATTTGACATAAAAAATTATTTGTGTGGGAGCTGGGAGCTGGGAGCTGGGAGCTGGGAGCTGGGAGCTGGGAGCTGGTGAAGTCGTGTGTAAGGCATGCAAGTGAACGAATGGTATATGTCATCGGGCAAAGCTCTTCTTTCTAAGGGCTTCTAACCCCATAAACTGGCTGATTATCATGGCAGTGTTTGTATAAAGTTCATCAAAAAGATTTACATGCCAGTTAAATGTTTTTAATTTACGTATCGCATCAACTTGTTTTGAGTCCAAAATAATTTCAGTCTCTGTGTTACTTGCCTGCATCATACACAATTTTACATTTGTTTTCTTTAACAAGGACTTGGCATACGCACTCATAATACACTCCTTTTCAAAGGCAAAGTGTTTTTGTCGTCTACACCCTCTTGCAAATAGAATGTGACACAAACAAAGAGTTTACGTGCAAACGTATCCTAATGTGCATGTGCATGTGCGTGTGCATGTGGGTGTGCGTGTGTATTTGAGTGTGTGTTTGAGTGTGTGTTTGAGTGTGTGTTGTGTTGGATACATAGAACCAAATACATAAATTCATATTTTGATGCACGTGTCACAGGATTTTAAGAAATAATTTTTTTTTTTTTGCTATTCTTTCCTTTGCTGCGTGTAGTTTTTATTTTTGGCAATTCGTGGCTAAATTTAATTCAGACATGTGCAATTGATTGCATGCACGAATACCCAAAATATTGCATGAGCAGATCCTTTTCGTACGAAGGCATTATAATACACATTTTTATTTGAGATTTTATTTAATAATAGAAATTAATTAATTATTTCATTAAATCAGTACGAGCGGTGAAGGCTTCTAAACAAATCAATTTATAACGAAACACAAAGCCGGCAGATGTTTTACTAAAAGTCTACGTGTCATGTACTCGTTTGTCCACATTTATAGTCTCTGTTACAGAATTTTTTTTAAAAAAATTATGTTTTTGAAATATTTTCCAGGCTGTTCTTAGACAAGCCGAACACTTTTGTCTTTGAACTGGTTTACAAACAGTTTTTTTTAAATATTTTAACAAATATTTAAAAGGAAGAATAAAATAAATAAATATTTAAACGAAGAATTGGTCGTGGCTCTATTATTTACTTCAGAATTTTCACAAGTTAGACTATACGAAGTTAGTGTATACTATCCGCCCTACTGGCCGACCAGCATCGATTCCGAGTGATAGATTTATATAAATTTTTAAATTCTTTTATTTCTACATATATAATTTATTTGCCACTAAGAGCCTTTATCCTTTTCCTTCAGGATAAGCCTAATTGTTGAAGTATGGCGGCCGACTTCACTTGCATTTATTTAATGGTGGATCTGCTTTGGAAATTATTATGAAACTGAGAAAAAAGAAATACAGAAAAAAAATTAGTTTAACTGCTGATGATAAAAAAAAAATTATTTTTATTACAAATTACAACTTTGCACAAAAAAAAAATTTTTTTTGCAAGTGAATGATACATTTGCATATGAGTAATAAGAGGAATTTTTAAATAGAGAGGACTAAGTGTGTGTTCATAATACTGTGCAGCTTACGTTGCTTGTACTGAGTATTGAACTGGTGATTATAGTGCTTTATAGTACAGATGGTAGTATCACCTGGCCTGTAACTTCGGTTTAGCTTTCAACAAAATTAAGTCTCCTAAAACAAGGACCATCAAGGAATGGTGCTTTTTAATATTTCTTGCCGTTTGCGATTTATTTAGATTGCAAGCGCTTTAATTTTCAGAAGATTTTGTGACAGAGTTATGAGTACGAGGGCAGTCAAATTGGCCTGACATACTCCTATGTATACATTAACTGGTTTCATATATAAGCACAGTACATCAAACTAAAGTGATTTATTACATTTTTTATTTTATTAAAACGACTTAAGCTGGCCAATTATAAATGGAAAAGCCATAAGTGGTAGGCCCAATCACGGTCCAGAGCAAATATTATTCTATACAGAGACGCGTAGAGCCATAAAAACTAGATAATTTCGGAAAAGTTTCCTCATTTGGCAACAGTTTGATGAAAAAAAGAATTTTAAAAGCAGCAAAAAGTTAAATTATAATTCTCAAACATTTTTCAAAAATTTTATTCAAAAAAAGATTTTGCTCACACTAAAAAAAAATTCTGTACTGAACACTTTGTTGTCTAGAAGCACTTTGTAGCTAATATGATATTATTTTTTGTTTAATAATTTTTTTTAGTGTATCCGTTTTTCTTTCTTCATTTGCTTGTGTTCTTCATCACCTTCTCTTTTACGAAGAAGACATATCACAACACTGACAGATAAAAAAAATTTTTCACTGACAGTGGCAAATAAAATAGATGACAAGACATATTCTCGAATGATGGAAAAACCTTCGAAACTAAAAATTATAAAAAAAAATATATTTTTAAATTTATACGAGCCCTGAACTTGAATACAATAATTTGTTTAGACATTTAAAAATTTCGTTAAATGTATTGCTTTTAGTTTTTATCTGTTTTCGATATTGATGGCAATAAAATATTTATTTTATTTGCAGAATTCATTACGCACATGACTATTATTTACAAAAAATATAACTACGCTTTCATTTATCTGTAAAAGCTTTCCAATTAATATTTCTATAGTTCAATTATAATGCAACAAACCGCGCATTGTAATTACTCATGAATAATTGATTGTATATTAAGTTGTTTTCGAGAAACTTCTCTGCACATTTATGTTATTGCATTTTAAAATATAATAAAATAAAATAAAATAAAATCTGTTATATCAATATCGTTTGCGAATATTACTTCATAAATTAAATATTAAAACTGTATTTAATTTGAAGTACTTAAAAATTCATATTTATTGGAGATGGCAAAAAGGATGCCAATTATTGCTTTAAAACTTTCAACTTGCTAATTTGTTCAAATGAAATTCTGAGAACTGTGAAGGATAATTTATAAAGTTGTACGAGTATGTGATTTATTGTGGAAAGAACATGGGAATCGAACATGGAACGGTAGGAATCGAACCTGCAACCTACGGTGTAGTAGGCTGCTTATTATCCATTCGGATAAGATTATAATGTATAATAATATTAATGTGGGTATAAGCACTGGCTGCTGAGCCCATCTGCTACGGAACTTAAATTTTATATGATTTTCTCAAAACTGAATATATTTAAATTCCTGTTGCTTTTTCCAATAATTCTTAAATACTTCCATAGTTATTAAAAAAAGAAAGAAAATGGAAAAAAGTTTAAAAACAATTGCAATTGAATAGGGAAATCTGTTGCCTTAGTAGCACTCTTTGTAGTTTAACGTGCTTCTCTGATATTTTCTCTGCTGGCATTGTAAAACGAAAACAAGCTCCTGCTTTATTTGGAAGATAAAAAAGAATCACGCCATTAATAAAATATATCGATGGCGAGTTATTTTTCTTGAGTTGGCCTTTTAGTTCTCTTTCTAAGGCCAGCCAAGCATTGACCTGCTGCTCGTAGATCCAGGGTTAGTGATTAGAGAAGGTCACCAGCAGCAGCAGAGCATAAACGTTAAAACTTTCTATTCCTGTTTCTTGTGTTTCTTTCATTTAAGCATGACAAAGTTTTCCATTTAGTTTTTTTTTTTCTCAATTTTTAATTACAAATTCATTACTGGTTTTATTTTTCCTAAAACTAAATACTTTTTTAATCAAATAAAAGTCCACATGTCAATTTATGTATGTGTACTTGCTTTTGCATATAAACTAACAAAAATAAATAAAATAAAATAAAATAAAATAAAAAAGAAAAGCATGTGAAAAACATAATGCAAAACAATTTGCATTTTTAAACAACCCACATAAAGTTCAACATGTCATATTATTCTAGACATACTTGCATACACTTGTTTGGCTTAGGAAAATATACTCGTATGCAAATGACTCCGATTTTTTGTTGGTTGTTTTTTTTTTTTTTTTTTTTTTTTGCTTCTTCAATTCATATTTTATATACTTATTTGGATTATAACCTTTAAACCATAATAAAAATATGAGTTAATAAAATGCATGAAAAAAGCAATAACGAAATGATAAAAACTTTTTCATTATTATGAACTGAAATTTGGTAATATGTTTCAACCATAAAAACATGTTACTGTCATTATGCAAATAATTTTCACACACACACAGGCACACGCACACATCCGACAATAAGCATACAAACTCCAAAATATTTATAGAAAGTTTTTGTTGTGTTGTTGTTGTTTTTTTTTTTTTTTTTGGTGAAAATTATTATGGTTTAACATCTTTTATGTGACTGTTAAAAAAGGATGAGAGCTGTTTTACACACACAAATGCACATGCACGTACACTTTCACATACGATTACACACCCCCTGCCAGATATGATGAGATTGGTTAGCCAAACAAATTCCTCATTCAGCCATTTATGCCGTTGTAGTACATTTTCAAAGTACCCACTTAAACAACCATTCAAATGAAAATGTATGCGTAGACATCATCCATTGTATGTATGCGTGCAAGAATACAAACATACATATACACGCAAGTACATTTGTATGATCGTAAACATATAATACAATATGTGTGATTAGCATAAACGCATTAAAAAATATGAGAAATTTCCATTAAATATTGTTTGTTTTGACAAAGCTGATGACATTTTCAACACAACCGCCAACCAGCAGACAACAGTGGGGAAAAAATCGGTAAATTGTCAACAACCAAAAAACAAAAAAAAAAAAAAAACGGAAAAAAAATACTTTCACCGCAACCACCATCATCATCCTGTTGCTTGCTGCTGCTTTAGGCAGCCAGAGACAAGCTTGTGGTATTTTCATGCCATCGAGCAGATAATGAATGCTTCACATAAGAATTTATTAAATTCTGATTAAATTTATACAGCCCGCTTGCGCACAAAAAAAATTTATTTAATTCAAGTATAAAAATTAAGAATAAATGGACTGTGGTAGGCAGGAGGAAATTGTAGGCCAAATGCCAAATATATAATGTGTTTAGAGGTGCTGAATAGTGTGGTTATGCTTTGCCATTTATAAAGTAAACTGAAGCCAGACTGATTCTTATTCACATTTCCATCACTGTGGAGTTTTGACTAAACATAGTTATCCTTATTCCTCACGAAACAGTTGCAAAGTTATCTTACAATATTCTCCTTGCCATGGAATCTTTATAAGGATTTTCTTTCTTATATTTTCTAAAATGGCCTTAGCCAAAGCTACCACTGAAAGCTGTGAGAGCCACAGAGCCATGCTTAAGTAACTTCAGAAGAGCAAATTGGTACTGAACAATAACAGGATAAAGCAAGTGCTCATTTCGAGCCAGAACAATTCAGGATGAATCGATTTCGCTAAAATTAATTGTTGTTACTTGTTGAGGGTGTTGCTAAAAGGTGTTTTCTGGCCATTTTATTTCGCCAGATTTTACTACGCTCATAAATCACGTCGATATCGTCTTACAATACTCCGTCTTATATACTCCACTCTATATTACAATTGATCCAAAGGATTTGCTGTTATGTATTATGCAGATGAGATTTTGAGGAATTTGTTAGTTCAGCTAACGAAACCTTCTTTATATTATTCTGTTTAAAAAAAATTGCTTGCAGAAAACCCTCTTTGTTGTTCAAAGCTCTATTAGCGTGGTGTAGCGTTACCTTGCCTGCCTATCGCTAAGCAACAGTCTACTCATATTATAATAAATAACATTCAGTTGGGAATAAACGTTTCTGCAAAAATGTCTGAGGAGTCGGATAATATTAAATTTACTCCAGAATACCTTATGAATCTTAGGCGGAATCTCTTGGCCACAGCTTTAAAAGAAACCATTGATGAACTTTTGCTTTATCAAAGAAGCCGGTGTCTCAAAATGGCTAGAAATGAGAAAAGTAGAAAAATTTCACAAAAATCTCATAAAACCCACGATAAGGAAACATTAGTTTCTGCTGAAATTCTAGAAGATATCAAATTCGATAAAGAGTTGGATGTTTTAAGGAACATCTACAAATTGGCCTATGACGAAGTAACCAGTTCAAGTAAGGAGCCAGAAAATATGTGTGAGGTATTGCAAAAAGCAATTGATGCACAAAATGGGAATAGCAACGAAATAGATATTCTAATAAAAGAGTTGGAGGATAACAAATGCACTCTGGAGCAGTTAAAGAGTTTGCAAACCAAAAATGAAATTGAACAGCAAACAAAACTTTCGCAAAAGTCGCAAAAATTAAAAGATTTGCGTGAACAGCTGAACAACGTTAAACGTTTAAATAGTCTGGAACTGCGTCTGGTCGAAAAATGGGAAAATAATCGTTTGACTCAGGCCACAATAATGGGCGAAAATAAGGAACGTTCGCTAATTAAAGAGATATTGCAGTTGAATCGTAGCATGGCGGCTGAACAACGTCTGATTTATGATATTGAATCTTTTCGGAATAATGAAAGTTGTGAATTAAAAGCTAAAATTGCATATTGGGAGAAAAAGTTCAAAGACGACAGTGCAAAGATGGCAGCTGAAACATCGACACTTAAACAGGATATTGCAGAAGTGATAAAAGCAACTGAAAGACATCGTGAGATGGCAGAACAGCAAAGAAGTTTTGTAGCGGAATATCTAAAAGAGAAAGCGGAAGAGGAACGCTTATATGCAATACAATGCCATCGTGTTGAATGCGCTGTACGAATACAGGCATGGTGGCGTGGCGTCATGGTACGCAAATGCTTGGGACCATATCAAATGAAATCGAAGAGGGGCAAAAAGGCGAAGGGTAAAAAATAAAATTAAAAAAAATCGTTAAAGAAAAAAATTTTATTATCTCTTTGAGAAAATAGACGTTAAGTGAACGCTAAATGTTAGAAAAGCTACAAACAGAATCAGGAGAATAATAATTAGGGAACAGATGTGAAGAGCAACTCACTTAAAATCATTTTGTATTAATATCTGTACTACCATATACTGAACCGGCGCAACTTGACTCCATCGAAATAATAAATTTTAATGCATTCCAAAATATTTTAATAATTCTCGCTAATAAAATAACCAGCTAAAAACCAGCTAAAAACCAGCTTAAAGTCTGAAAAGATTTTTGCAAGCCCATGACATTCCGCCGGATACTCTGAATCTAATAATCTCAACTTCTAATCAAAGTCACTGGAATTAAGACTACATAACTTTTTTTTTTTTTTTTTTAACTGCAAGGATATGTCGACGTTTTTTGCCTTATAAAAACTAAATCCTATCCGATTTTATTACGAAAATCAGAGAAACAAAAAAAAAACAATATGTTTTAAAATTCTGGATTGTTTTCTTTATAAAGATTGTTTTCTTTTGTATGCAAGGATATGCCCTCCTTTCTTATGTGCTTTGTTTTATAAATTCGCTCATGTTATAAAAATGTACTAAAACTTAATAAATTCAGATAATTAGAAAACATTTTTGTATTGTTTTATTTGCTACAATGACAGGCTTATAAAAATATAAATATAAATTGAAATTGAAATTTTCGCAATTTCAATTTATTTGCTGCAAGGACATGCCTAATTCGTATTTTTTAATCAGAATTAAAATAATAAATGAAATTATATTACAAACACAAATTACTTTGATTACAGCGTACATTTCTAATATATTTTATTTTAATGATGACCTTTTAAAAAACTGTCAAACTGTTTCTCTAGCTCACTGTCATGGTTCCTGGCATGGTTACAAGGACTTGTTACTTCTATACGGATTTTTCCTCTGCTACATAAAAAATTAATAATTCAGGGCTTATTTAAGGCAGTCAGTAACGGATAAGAAAGGGAAAAATATGGCAAAAGGGATATGATGAAAAATGGCAGGGAAAGGAAAAAGGTGGAAAATAATAATACAGAGAAAAAAGTTATAAAAAGAAATGAGAAAAGATGATGAGAAAGAAAAAAATTGGGAAAGAAACTGTGAAAATATGACAAGAAAAGATAAACTATTATTAGGCAACCGAAATGAATAAATTGGAAGAAATTAAAAGTTTTTGGGTAGAAGAGAAACAGCTGAACTCGTAAAATTTACTAATTTCAAACACTAATTTTTAGCTGCCAATAAACTCTGCTTAACAATTAAAAAATGTATATCTTCGAAAAGTTACTTTTCCATTGCTTTTGCTATCATGTTGCATGGCATTGCAGACCTCTATATAGCAAAGTGGTCTTGCATATTTAACACGTTTGGCATTGATTGTCATATTGGATAATTTAAAACACTTTAAACTACCTACAATTATATTATATTTGTTTTCCTTAATATATTCCTTAGCAGTCGTCGAGCCATCTCACACTTCAGTGCCAGCTGACATTTGCCCAAGTTAAGTTGCTTAAATCTTAAGTCACAAAGCCCATCATTCATTTTATCACTGACAAAGTCAGTAGCACACTCAGCTGCTTTGCTTTGTACTTTGTGGTAGTTGGTGTGGTAAATGCTTGGCTTCAATGAATGGATTTGCTTAAATTAAATTCTAAACCATTCACTATAGCATCAGTTCATCTCAGGAACAGTGAAGTTGACACGCAAAAGTAATTTTTTGAATTTTATTAAATGATTTTGGTTAAGTTCGTTTTCGTGCTTATTTCAGTGTTTTTACACTGAGGATTAAATTATCCAATATGAAAATCAATGCCAAACGGGGTAAATAAAACAAAATTTGGTTTTAACTTTAAAACCAATCCCTAAAACCTGATTTTACAATACAAAATAATTATCATAAAACCATCTTAAAACGTTTTTAGAATTGCTTTTAAGTCGATTTTATGAAATACAACTTTGTTTTATTCAGTGCTACCAAGTTAGAAAGATTGGAAACAGCTGATAATTCATTCACATTCACAAATATTCATTCACAATATGTAAAATCATTTCGATTTTAGAACACATTTTTTACACATATAAACAATAACAGTGTCGTACAATTTCTCAAATAAATGTGGGAAGAATAATTACAACAAACACACCTATTTCTACAAAAAATTTATTTTATCATTAACAAATTTATTTGACAAACTGTATTATAAAACCTGATTTTATCAAAATTGTATGTGAACACAAAATCAGCTGTTTGTAGGTTTTAAGTTAAAACCAGGTTTTAACTTTAGGTGTGAAAACACTATTGCTTACTGGTTTCATTATTTCCGAATTCTCGAACAGAGGAAACTTTTAAAAAAGCTTTTTTGAAGGGTCTTTATTTAAATATAAAAGATATTAGAGATCGCTGGCAAAATCAATTTCGTAAAGTAGAATTGGATTTAAATTTATTAATTTAATTTTTTAAATTTATAAGCATCTGTCTCTGTCTGTCTGTAGCTCGATTGACTAACTGTCACATATAACTAGAAATGCAGCATAAGGAAAGTGATCTGATGATGAGATTTTTGAAGAGTTCTGTTTTCCAAAGGAGATTTAATTGCTTAGATGAGCTTTTTATTACATGATCAGTTATGATTCTTTTTTTAAAAGCGTCTTTTATTTGTCAATAAGCAAATTTAATGTGCCACACTCAAAGGAAATTAAATTTTTTTTTTCAATTACTAAAAAAATTACTCAAAGCAAGTAAGCAGAGGTCAGTTTATATAAATTTAAAGAAATTTGTAATTTTATAAAATAATACATTTATTTTTCGAAAGTTTTGTATAAAATTTTATTACTATTATAAAAATAAATATGAAAATTATTAGGATTATAAATTATAAACTTGTGCTTTTACAACCAAAATATTTCTATCACCCTTTTTTTTGGGGCCAGGCTTTTCTGGTTGTTGCTTTTAGGAGGCCAGTGTAATTACCTTTCTGCCTAAAGTTCATGCATCTTTGTAGCACCATGTAAGCCCGACCTCCATCATCCGTCCCTGTTTGCACCGACCAAGCCAATTTAACAGACAACACTGAAACATATTTCTTAAACACATTCTGTGAAAAACTACACTCAAAAAAATTATGCATTAAAACTAAGAAAAATTTATTTACTCGTAAGATTGTTGCTGAGTGCCATTAAAGGAAAATTTTCCAAATAAAATTTTGTAAAGTAACTTAATCTGATGTAAACATTTTGCAATGGGTTACGTAACGTAAGTAAAATATTTCTTATTGAGAAAAATTTTTCAGTTTTCCTTTAACACATCAGCTGCTCAAAGATATTCTCTGTATTATATTTCGAACCAATTGAGATTCGAACTGTCACATTTCAAACACAGAGAATTTATGGATATTACAAACACTAGAATTTGCTTATAAGGAATCTGTGTTTGATAAGTGACCGAAAGTGAAAATGAGCATTTCAATTTCAGGATTCAATTTCAATATGTGCATGCCTAAACAGGGTTGCAATATTTTTTGCTTGTTTCCCGCCAGCATTATGCGAATAAAGAAATCGTGCCCATTGCCTGAAATAACATATTTTGATTCAATTCCCCCCTTCCCCACCACTTTCAATGCAAATATGATTTTGACCCTGAAATGAATAGAAAATGTTTATTTTCTTTCATTTCTAATTTGCCATTTTATTTATTTTTTCAGTCTTACGCTTTCTTTGTCTACACAAATAAATTGTGCTTAAACAGATCCTGTCATATTCGAGAGCAAAACAAGCACTTGAAATTATCAACCCTCCAATTTTTAAGTTTAAACGTTTTAGTTTTTGCTGGCTGTGAATGGGGGGCAAAATTTTATTGCCATTTAAAAAACTGATAAAATGTTAGAAAGACATAAAAGTACTACCCTGCAGTTCGGAATTGAATGCATATTTTACATTATTTCATCATATAAAAAAGGTATGTTTGAAGGCAGTTTATTACAGATATTTTATTTATTTTTATAATAAAAACAATAATAATAATAATAATATTAATAATAATAATAATAATAATAATAATAATAATAATAATAATAATCAATTGTAAAATAAAATAACAAAATAAATTTATCATAGAAACATTTTATTTTATATTTTATATATTACAGAAATTCTAAATTCAATAATATACTAAAAGCCCTTTAACAATATTTTGAAACTTAATGCTGTCGTTGATGTCGCTGGCATTTTTTATCTGATCATTGACAAGATATCTCGAGTACAAAAATCAATCAAAGGTTTGAAAATATTGATTACCTTTTTCTCTACTTGATGAACTACCGGCTTGTGCATATTTATTAAAGGATATACATTTCTTTTTGTGGCATATGCTTTTAGATATCTAAAAGAGATGTGTGATAGTGTGTATCTGTGTGCACTTAAAGCACACATTTACTTTACGGTATTTATTGTCAATTGTTTGTTATTTGTTTTGATTTATTTCATGTGGAAATCTACTTTTGCTTTTTGATTTTCTTTTCCAAAATGTCTATTTAATACAGACTGTGGTAGAAACGTTGCGAAATTCGTGAACAGGGGTTTTAATAAAATTGGTTTTCTTTGTTGCAATAAACCTCCCATTCCACAATATGACTGGCATGTTAAATACACCAAAATTGTAACATTTACTTTCTATCCAGCTTACTTTTAGACTTGGGGGTTTTTCGGAAATAAATACTTGAAATGCCAAGTCAAACTTAAAATTTCGCAAGAATTATAGTTCTGTTTAACGTTTTAGGCGAGAAGTGTGCTGATAAGGAAATATTAAAAATTATATGTGGAATTATTGGACGTCTGAACGGTATTGTATTGCCATGAAAGCCCTCTTTGCAATCGCTTTGTTGCCAAATACTTGATTACAACGAGGTCCTGGCTTCCAGTGTAGTTCTCAAGGATAAAAGCAAGAATTAAATTTAGAAAAAAATTAAAATTTAAAATGTACCGGTTTTTGGAACCATATGAGAACCACGAGGAAGGACTCCTTTCTGCGCTTACAATTTTAAATGTTGAATTAATTAAATAATTTTATATTCAGTGTATTATATATGATATTTTATATTTTATAAAATTAATTAATTTTAGCCTTTTTAGTAAAAATGCCTAAGTTTTTAGTACATTTATGGTTGCCTAAAGCATATGTTGAAGCTCCTGTTTCTGGGTCAATAATTTTAGCAGGTATTATATTAAAATTAGGAGGGTATGGATTATTACGGGGTTTTAGATTTTTACAACTTTTAGGCTTAAAATTTAATTATATTTGAATTAGAATTAGTTTATTAGGTGGTGTTTTATTAAGTTTTATTTGTTTACGTCAAATTGATTTAAAGGCATTAATTGCTTATTCTTCAGTAGTTCATATAGGAATAGTTTTATCTGGGGTCTTTTAAGTTTAAGATATGCTGGTATTTGTGGATCTTATACTTTAATAATTCCACATGGCTAATGTCCTTCTGGATTATTTTGTTTAGTTAATATTTGTTATGAACGGTTAGGAAGTCGTAGATTACTTAATAAATAAAGGTTTATTTATTTTTTATACCTTCTATGAGATTATGATGGTTTTTATTAGTTGTTAGAAATATAGCAGCTCCACCTACATTAAATTTATTAGGGGAAATTTTTTTATTTAATAGAATCGTTAATTGGTCTTGATTTACTATATTAATATTATCTTTCTTATCTTTTTTTTAAAGCTGTTTATTTTTTAAAATTTATATTCTTATAGCCAACATGGAAAGATTTTTTCAGGAGTTTATTGTTTTAGAATTAGACTTATTCGGGAATTTTGGCTTTTGTTTCTTCATTGATTTCCTTTAAATTTATTAATTTTAAAGGCAGAAATAATCATATTATGAATTTAATTTAAATAGTTTAATGAAAATATTGATTTGTGGTGTCAAAGATAAGATGCTTCTTTTAAAATTTTGAAAAATTGTTTTATTTGTTTAATTAGTTTTTTTTGTTGTAATTGTTATTAGAATAACATGTTTCTTTTTTGTAGTATTATTTATTTATTGAGATTATAGAATTTTTATTGAATGAGAAATTTTATCTAATTTAATTCAATAAATATTGTTATAACTTTTTTATTTGATTGAATAACATTAATTTTTATATCCTTTGTTATATTAATTTCATCTTTAGTAATTTATTATAGAAAAGAATATATATTTAGTGATTATAAAATTAATCAATTTATTTTTATAGTTTTCATATTTTTTATATCTATAATTTTATTCATTATTAGACTTAATTTAATTAGAATTTTATTAAAATGAGACGGATTAGGTCTTGTTTCTTATTATTTAGTAATATATTTTCAATATGTAAAATCTTATAATGCAGGTTTATTAACAGCTTTATCTAATCGAATTGGAGATGTTTGTTTACTACTTGCTATTGCTTGAATGTTAAATTATGGCAGTTGGAATTATGTATTTTATTTAGAATTTATAATAGAAGATTTTGAAATAATAATTATTGATTCATTAGTTTTATTAGCATATCAACTACTATTGAAATGCTTTTTTTTGGCAGCGAAAGATCTTCTTCTTTACAAAATATTTTGCCATAAAGGCGAGCTTTTTAAGTCCCAGTGGTGCATAAATTGAAAGTGCTAAACCTTCACTTTGCAGAGATTTTATTCAAGAAAACCTTAATGGAGTGTGGAAAAATGTAATTGTTGCCAATAATGGCTATTTCTCGTTACCGAATTGATCTGAACAATTGACCATGTTGTAACGTGTTTAGAATTTTAGCTCAGTGCTTCCCTGCAAATTGTAGGAGGCCACTGTTTACACAAAAGTAATTATTCAAGTTATAAACGAGATGTTTTATTGTGTAAACAGATAGTTATATAGTTATATATAGTGCTTCCCTGCTGGTCGTAAGAGGCAACTAAACTGGCAGAGTGGAGACTTTTTATATGCCCCTGGTGAGGAAATTCTCACTTGATAGTGAATGCCGCTGGTAGGATGACCATTGTGGCGTAAGGGGCGTATACCATCGCCCGTGCTTTTTCTTCTTGTCATCACAGTTATTATGTTGTGGTTGCGAATGCAACCTTGGATGGCTTTCATCGTTACCCTCTGCTTGCCAACTTAACTTATTTTAATATATCCATTTAAAGGCAAAAATCCATCGTTAAGAAATCTTAAAATGCTGAGCTATGTAACCTTAAAGCTGTATGTGGGCCAAATGGTTTTCGAATGAGCTTGCAAATACGTATACCATAAACAAATTGCGATCTCAGTATGAGATCAGTACGCCTTCTAGTATGAATCATTGCCAGTTGATTGGATGGAATTGCTCTGCACAATAATTTGCTACATGCCAAATTTACCGATCGTATAATTTCATTCAGATTTTAATTCGCCGCCACTACCATCGAGTTTAGCATACGTGGATTATTTTTGATTGTATTAAATTGAGTAATAATCGGCTAAATTGACGGGCATTTCTTTGGCGCTGGCATTGTCTTATCTGTGTCAGATGACGTGTCACTTATGATTACTAAATAATTCTCTTTTTCTGCTAAATGGAATTTTTTATAATTTTAATATTTTAGAGATTTGCCGTCATTACGATGTCTCTGTAATTTGAATTCTGTTAAAGAGCAGAAACTTTCTCCTTCTATTGTTAAGACGTTCATAGATTTTTTATTTATTTATTGTTAATAGAATGCCGTCGTCATAGTCACTCGAACGTTATTATATTTAAACCATTCATATAACCATTCGTGAGCTTTCTTACAATATTCTTATTTTCGTTGGAAAACTAAACAACTGCAATGAAATTGAGGGGAGAATAAAGTTAACTACCAACTTGATATGTTTGAATGAAATGTTTCCCCTTGAACTGTTTACCCTGCTGTCATTTGAGCCCTTGAATTTAAATAATTTGTAGTTTTAACTTCACGAAAAAGTTGGTGTTCAAAGTTTCACAATGTGTTCGAAACACTTTATACAAATAAAACTCTATTCGAAAAAAGTCTATAAATTTGAAGTAACCAAGAAAAGGTTTTTCCAAGTCGTGTTTTACCTACGTATTTATTTTGTGGTTTCCATAAGGCCGATGTGATTTGTTTGCTTTAAAATGAAATATATGGTTTGCAGATTTATTTATTTAGATGAGTTATTTAATGAAATATTTGCTTTTGGCAGGAGTGCGAGTTATTAAATTTCTACTGTTTGATGACTGTTTTTCTGGATAAAATGCAGAACTTGAATTTAATTTGATTCCCTTTTGATTTATTTTGCAAATGAAAAAATACAAATTTTTTTTAAGGGGGATGGGGGTAGATTTTGTAAAGACTTAGTTTTTTCGTTTTGTCATTGCTATTGGAAACACTGGTGTTTTATTTTATTATTCATTCTGCTGAAGTAATAAATTAATCTTTGAATGCTATTCCATATCCGAATACGGTTGGCAGTTTTAGTTTTGAAAGAGGCATTTGCAATTTTATGAATAGGAAGGACGTGTTGATTGAAAAACAATGTTGCTCTATTTTGAATTTACATGTGTTGCTTTTGAATGGTGATGTAATATTTGTTGGCGTGCTCACCGATACTGATTTCTGAAAGAGTTTGGCTGCATGTTCACACGATGAAATTTTTTTTTTTTTTTTAAAGTCTACTGATTGACATTGTCTTCTAGACGTTTCAGTACTTTCTCTTTGGTCGATCACACAGCTGCTGATTTCTGAAAGAGTTTGGCTGCATGTTCACACGATGAAATTTTTTTTTTTTTTAAAGTCTACTGATTGACATTGTCTTCTAGACGTTTCAGTACCTTCTCTTTGGTCGATCACACAGCTGCTGATTTCTGAAAGAGTTTGGCTGCATGTTCACACGATGACATTTTTTTTTTGTTTAAAGTCTACTGATTGACATTGTCTTCTAGACGTTTCAGTACTTTCTCTTTAGTCGATCTCTTACTACGGCATATTTTGTTCTGAGAAATTTTTATAGCTTTCAAATAATTTATTATTTGTTTTAACAAGTCCTCAGATTCATATAGCCGCTACAACAAATACTTGAAGTTTATAACTACCAGTTTACACAATAAAACATCTCGTTTATAATTTGAATAATTACTTTTGTGTAAGCAGTGGCCTCTTACGATTAGCAGGGAAGCACTGAGTTGATATTCTAAAGACGTTACAACACGGCCAATTATTTATATACAATAGGGTAACGAATTTCTCGTCCATTATTGTAAACAATTACATTTTTTCAGAATCCATTAAGGTTTTCTTGAATAAAATCGCATAGTTCCGCATCAGCAATCTATGCTCCAATGCCACTGAGAAACATTTTCATATTGTAAATATCATCTCAGTAGTTAATCACATAAAGCCTTCCCCATTCTGTAAAACGTTCATATACTTAAAAACCTTTTCGTTTAAACATCCGTGCAAATACACATGGTTGCAATTACTGCCATCTACAACTTTTTGTACCCCCCATTTTTAATATAATTGCACTTTTTTATAGTTTTGGTACCATTTCAAACTCGACCTCTTTCTCATACCAAATTAAAAGAGAAATTTTTATTGTGTGAATGGAGTATTAAGAGTGATTCAGTTAGGACTATAGAGAACCCGTCAGTGGCATTAGTTGCTCTATAAAAGATTTTAATTTATATTTATCGATATTTTTTATAAAAATTTATTATTATTTTGTAAGATTAACTTTTTTCCTCTCCAATTCTATTATATTCTTAAAAATTTCCCCACCTCTTTTATGACATCGTCAGTAGGCGACATTTTTCCAAATTCCAAAGCGGCCCACTTGCCAATTGTAAGACTTCTACTCTTTTTGCATTGAAGTAGACAACTCAGAGGAGTTTCTAGTTAAGAATTCAACAACTCGGATTAGCAATTAAAGCTCATTAATATAAGTAGGCACACGAGAGAATTTTATTTATCTATTTATTATTCGTGAGTAATGAGAATTATATATCAAAATTAATTAATTAGCAATTTTAATACCATTAAATTAATATTAAATGCCATCAGCCAAATATGAATTTTTTTTTTTTTTATAAATAACGTAGGCAAGTTTCGAGCCACGACCTTTCTTTTCAGTAGGAGACCAGAGCTCAAGTGAAGTAATTTTTGTAAAAGTCATTTTGTTAAAAATGAAATGCGAAAAAAAATATTTCGCAAACAATTTCCCATTTTTAAAGTAATAAATCATCATAGTGATGGATAAATAAATAGGCATTTAAAACCAGACCATAAGAAAAATACTTTCGAATTTATGCAAATTTTTTGACAAGCGTACTGACTCCAGCGATGATGAAGGCAAAATGAATGCGTACTTTTTCCTTTTGGTATTAAACAATTCCTTTTTTTGAAAAAACAAAAACTGAAATTGTTTTTTTTTTCGCAATGCTTTTTTTTCTTTTTGGTTAACGAGCTATAAAGTAAAGTAAAACCGATTTAATCTGCTGTTCTGAATTTGCTTATGATTAATACTCGCTATTCAATGCCAAATTTGTGTTCCTTCCAGATTTGATTAAAACAGTTGTTATTCAAAGTATGATTAAATACAAATTGATTGTTAATAAATCTTTGGCAAAATCAAAGCACAGATGCTTTACAAGCTTTTAATACTTTGGAAGCTGCAACTGCTGCGTATGTGCTTAAATCCTTTGTAGGTTTTAATGTGAAATTAATACGCTTAAAAAGTAAAATTAAAGGACTTTGGAATTATAGTTCACGTTAATTGGAAATAAAAATAAATCTTGTAACAAAATAACTATAGTTGATTTAAGAAAGCTGCTAGGAAGCTTTAATTATAATTGCGGTAGTGCGACTCTAGTCAATGACGAGTTCTACAATGACTTCTCTGCAATTAATAGACTTAATTGCTCAGCTTTTAATTTCTTTTTTTAAATTATTAAACAATTATTTATGTAGTTTTCTAATAAGTTTTTTTGTCTTTCTTTCGTTAACAATTTTTTCAATTGACATCACCGCGAACTTTTTAATGTTCGATTCTGCCGTTCATATTATTTTTTTAAAAAGAATAATACTAAGAAAATTTAAATAAAGTTCGTATTATTTAAATATAATACCCTAAACCAATAGAATTTATGAAATTTCTAATTTCTTATTTTTCTATCCCTCCGCTCATTTCAGAATTCCTAATCCATTCCCCCATTAATCAGCTGTAACACACTCAAAGGGAATCACTTCAAAGTTACTGCGTTTTATTATGCCACACACC
Organism: Ormia ochracea; assembly: GCA_963402855.1. Classification (NCBI taxonomy): domain Eukaryota; kingdom Metazoa; phylum Arthropoda; class Insecta; order Diptera; family Tachinidae; genus Ormia; species Ormia ochracea. Next base: position 42,744,307 of record OY727109.1, read on the forward strand.
ACAGATTTTTATTTATTTAATTATATATTAACTTTGAGCGGTCCCCATTGCTGGCCCACAATTTTTATTTAATTTTGTACTGCCTCTCGGAGAAAATCAAAGTTAGTGTTTTCAGTTATTCATAATAGAAAAAAATTTAATATATATAACTCGCTGTCGGTATACTTAACGCCGCCACACGCCGCTTAAGCAATTAACGCCTTCAGCGAAACACAGAATAGGCTTATCTTGCAAATAGGGATTAAAAATTAGAGAAATTTACTTTTTGAACTTTATTTTTTAATTTATTTTTCTCACGAAAATAGGTTACGTATGATGCGGTATTGGGTAAATTAAAGCCTTTACAGACCGATTAAGCATCCAAAACTTTTAGCAAAACAGAGCACGGGGTTATCGCGCTAATTTCTATCGGGAAAAACACAAAAAAGTAAATGTTGCGCCCTGCCGGAAGAACACAGAAACACTCCTCATGGTCCATAGAGCATGCGAACGAAATTTGGTCAAAATCAGTCTAGTAGTTTTTTATATACGAATATCGAGATTTACATATGCTTATAAGTAAATTCGTAGCATAACGAGAGAAGAGCTTTGGGAGCAATGGCCCTAAGCCCAATATTTTTGTTACTTTTAAATGGCATTGTAAAGGTGACAATTTTTAAAAAATTTTAAAAAGATTTTAATATTGCCGTTGGTCATAGTATAGTCCATTAGTTGGGCAAAGTCGTTATTACTGAGGTTGGTGTTTTTGACTGTGTTAAAGAGGGGGTCAGTTTGAAAAGTTACTATCAATGCTTATTGGATTGAATCCACAAAAAACGACATTGTTTGGGTTGGTTTTTATCAATTATATGAGAATGGGAAAGTCTCGTATGACCTAATCTAAGTCTAATTATTTCAATTTGCTCCCTTCTTGGTAGCAGGTTGCGGTCTATATTTTTGAGCAGCTTGTAGCCATGAACTTTATTGGAAGTAATCTTACTGCACCAGTCAGTTGTTGTGTTCCAATTGTAGTCGGCTTTTCTTTTGAAAAGGTATTTTAAAAATTCTTTTATATCGTCAGAAAAAAGATTTGCTGTAGTTATAAGAAGAGCCGTTAAAGCCGCTTTTGCGGCCACATCCGGCTACAGATTTTTAATGTAGTATCGTTTTATATAAATTTGATAAATAAATTTAATTTCAATTCCTATTGATAATAATTGAAATTTTCTAATTTTTTAAAAAAAACGAGAAATTGTAGCGAACAATTGAAAAGTAATTAAGCCCGGCCAAAAATATCTGTCTATCGTTTAAGGGGTTGCGCAGCGAGTCAATTGCCACACACTCTTGTAAAATCGTTTGCATGTATTCTCTATTGCTTATGTTTGCTGTGCAATCTTTTCTGATTTCATTTACTTTCGAAAAGAAACTGCCCCGGATATATTCGACTTAATAATGAAACCATAATAATACGATTTAATCTTGTCTGTCAACAAGTTTTTTGTTTTTTTTTTTTTTATTTTAACGTTCGTTTCAATTGACAAATTTTTATTAGCAGCGGCGTCTTAAGGTTTCCAAACCGAGTCATCAGCACATTAAAAATTTGCTCATATCAATTTTAATTATTAAAAAAGAAAATTAAATTCAAATATAAAAGAGACGAGCCAATTAGATTTAATTTAATTAAAGTTTTTTTTTTCTATAATTATAAAGACATTGTAAAAATGTCGGAAAAAGGTTTGCTTTGGGGAAGGCGGAGGAGTTTTTCCGGAAGTGATTCTTAATAAAATAATTGATAATAAATACTAAAAACAATTAAAATATTTAATTGATGTTATTTATATTTCATATTTATGATTATTTTTGCATTCAACCAAAAACTTAAAAAAAAATTTTATTCCAAAACCTTGTTTATGGTTCTATTGTCAACCAGATTTTGTAATTCTCATTCAGTTGCTGCGAATATGGGCATAACATTAAAAGTTTAGTTATTATTTTTATATTATTAATTCTTTTTTTCGTTCCAGCTTAACTACACTATGAGAAAAACTTAATTAGAAATTAAATTTTTCGAAAAAAAATATATATATATTTTATCTTGTGTCTGATTGTGGATTTCATTTTCTAACTAAAAACCGAATTATATTCAAGTAATGAAAATATATATAAAAAATGTAAATTCTTTGTGGCTTTCAAATATTAAACACTCATAATACTTTAGAAGACAGACTTTAAAAATGTATATTTTATAAATGAATAAAAAGAATTTTTCAACAAGCCCACATTAAATACACTTCTCGTTATTCAAAAATGTCAACAGCATGTAGACAGTTGCTATAGAAGGACTCATTTAAATTAGTCATTGTTGTCATATGGGCACACGCAGGCAGGAGTCTTAGCCAAGCTTAGTGTATAATAGATCTCTTATTAGTACTGCCTAAATAAAACATGTTTTTATACATCACTCACTCAGCCATGCTCACACTCCTGCTCACATTCATTCAATTATTCTAGAGGCCATTTTTTTCTTTGTTGATGGATGCCACCAAAAAAAGTTATGGATAATTGAAAGTTCCACCAGATGACGGTAGTAGCACATATGCCTCGTTGCTTACACTGCAATATGACATGTAAAGACAGCAGGCCACTAAATTGATAGAGGCTTCTTGCCTTTAATCCATATGCGTATGTAATCATAATGTGTTTTGTGTGTATTCCTGCTCTATTGAATGTTTGGTGATTGACTTGTATGATAGAATGGCAGCAAGTTTCACCAATATATATTTTTTGTGTTGCTGGAAAATTTCTTGTTAGTAAGAATTTTGGTAAAAGAGATGACTATTTTGCATGTATAAATATTTATGAATTTGTAAAAGCGGGCGCTCGAAAGAGCTTTGAGGAAAGGATGGAATTCAAATTGATAAGAAGAATAATTGTAGGAGGGAAATGCTTAATTATTTTCTTGCCTTCTCGTTCCTGCATATCTGCTATTTTCTAACTGAAACTTACTGAACCGACTGTAGCAGTAGCTTGCGAAATAGAGCACCGATTAATTTAATTTTAAGCAGCGAATCAAATGTTACCTTATGAAAATCGCAATTTTTTTTTATATTTTCCTGAGTTGCCAGCAAATATAAATGAAATGTTCTCGTATTCTAAGATATAAAATCAACTAGAAAAAGTAATATAAACCCAAGTTCAGCATTAAAAACAATAGCAAATAGCTTTATCAAGAAAAAGCGCTAATATGGAAAAAGCGCTAATTTAACTAAGGTAGCTACCTTATGAAAATCGGAATTTTTTATTTTCCTGAGTGGCCAGCAAATATAAATGAAATGTACTCGTATTCTAAGATATAAAATCAACTAGAAAAAGTAATATAAACCCAAGTTCAGCATTAAAAACAATAGCAAATAGCTTTATCAAGAAAAAGCGCTAATATGGAAAAAGCGCTAATTTAACTAACGTAGCTACCTTATGAAAATCGGAATTTTTTATTTTCCTGAGTGGCCAGCAAATATAAATGAAATGTACTCGTATTCTAAGATATAAAATCAACTAGAAAAAGTAATATAAACCCAAGTTCAGCATTAAAAACAATAGCAAATAGCTTTATCAAGAAAAAGCGCTAATATGGAAAAAGCGCTAATTTAACTAAGGTAGCTACCTTATGAAAATCGAAATTTTTTATTTTCCTGAGTGGCCAGCAAATATAAATGAAATGTACTCGTATTCTAAGATATAAAATCAACTAGAAAAAGTAATATAAACCCAAGTTCAGCATTAAAAACAATAGCAAATAGCTTTATCAAGAAAAAGCGCTAATATGGAAAAAGCGCTAATTTAACTAAGGTAGCTACCTTATGAAAATCGGAATTTTTTATTTTCCTGAGTGGCCAGCAAATATAAATGAAATGTACTCGTATTCTAAGATATAAAATCAACTAGAAAAAGTAATATAAACCCAAGTTCAGCATTAAAAACAATAGCAAATAGCTTTATCAAGAAAAAGCGCTAATATGGAAAAAGCGCTAATTTAACTAAGGTAGCTACCTTATGAAAATCGGAATTTTTTATTTTCCTGAGTGGCCAGCAAATATAAATGAAATGTACTCGTATTCTAAGATATAAAATCAACTAGAAAAAGTAATATAAACCCAAGTTCAGCATTAAAAACAACAGCAAATAGCTTTATCAAGAAAAAGCGCTAATATGGAAAAAGCGCTAATTTAACTAAGGTAGCTACCTTATGAAAATCGGAATTTTTTATTTTCCTGAGTGGCCAGCAAATATAAATGAAATGTACTCGTATTCTAAGATATAAAATCAACTAGAAAAAGTAATATAAACCCAAGTTCAGCATTAAAAACAATAGCAAATAGCTTTATCAAGAAAAAGCGCTAATATGGAAAAAGCGCTAATTTAACTAAGGTAGCTACCTTATGAAAATCGGAATTTTTTATTTTCCTGAGTGGCCAGCAAATATAAATGAAATGTACTCGTATTCTAAGATATAAAATCAACTAGAAAAAGTAATATAAACCCAAGTTCAGCATTAAAAACAATAGCAAATAGCTTTATCAAGAAAAAGCGCTAATATGGAAAAAGCGCTAATTTAACTAAGGTAGCTACCTTATGAAAATCGGAATTTTTTATTTTCCTGAGTGGCCAGCAAATATAAATGAAATGTACTCGTATTCTAAGATATAAAATCAACTAGAAAAAGTAATATAAACCCAAGTTCAGCATTAAAAACAATAGCAAATAGCTTTATCAAGAAAAAGCGCTAATATGGAAAAAGCGCTAATTTAACTAAGGTAGCTAGCTACCTTATGAAAATCGGAATTTTTTATTTTCCTGAGTGGCCAGCAAATATAAATGAAATGTACTCGTATTCTAAGATATAAAATCAACTAGAAAAAGTAATATAAACCCAAGTTCAGCATTAAAAACAATAGCAAATAGCTTTATCAAAAAAAAGCGCTAATATGGAAAAAGCGCTAATTTAACTAAGGTAGCTACCTTATGAAAATCGGAATTTTTTATTTTCCTGAGTGGCCAGCAAATATAAATGAAATGTACTCGTATTCTAAGATATAAAATCAACTAGAAAAAGTAATATAAACCCAAGTTCAGCATTAAAAACAATAGCAAATAGCTTTATCAAGAAAAAGCGCTAATATGGAAAAAGCGCTAATTTAACTAAGGTAGCTACCTTATGAAAATCGGAATTTTTTATTTTCCTGAGTGGCCAGCAAATATAAATGAAATGTACTCGTATTCTAAGATATAAAATCAACTAGAAAAAGTAATATAAACCCAAGTTCAGCATTAAAAACAATAGCAAATAGCTTTATCAAGAAAAAGCGCTAATATGGAAAAAGCGCTAATTTAACTAAGGTAGCTACCTTATGAAAATCGGAATTTTTTATTTTCCTGAGTGCCCAGCAAATATAAATGAAATGTACTCGTATTCTAAGATATAAAATCAACTAGAAAAAGTAATATAAACCCAAGTTCAGCATTAAAAACAATAGCAAATAGCTTTATCAAGAAAAAGCGCTAATATGGAAAAAGCGCTAATTTAACTAAGGTAGCTACCTTATGAAAATCGGAATTTTTTATTTTCCTGAGTGCCCAGCAAATATAAATGAAATGTACTCGTATTCTAAGATATAAAATCAACTAGAAAAAGTAATATAAACCCAAGTTCAGCATTAAAAACAATAGCAAATAGCTTTATCAAGAAAAAGCGCTAATATGGAAAAAGCGCTAATTTAACTAAGGTAGCTACCTTATGAAAATCGGAATTTTTTATTTTCCTGAGTGGCCAGCAAATATAAATGAAATGTACTCGTATTCTAAGATATAAAATCAACTAGAAAAAGTAATATAAACCCAAGTTCAGCATTAAAAACAATAGCAAATAGCTTTATCAAGAAAAAGCGCTAATATGGAAAAAGCGCTAATTTAACTAAGGTAGCTACCTTATGAAAATCGGAATTTTTTATTTTCCTGAGTGGCCAGCAAATATAAATGAAATGTACTCGTATTCTAAGATATAAAATCAACTAGAAAAAGTAATATAAACCCAAGTTCAGCATTAAAAACAATAGCAAATAGCTTTATCAAGAAAAAGCGCTAATATGGAAAAAGCGCTAATTTAACTAAGGTAGCTACCTTATGAAAATCGGAATTTTTTATTTTCCTGAGTGGCCAGCAAATATAAATGAAATGTACTCGTATTCTAAGATATAAAATCAACTAGAAAAAGTAATATAAACCCAAGTTCAGCATTAAAAACAATAGCAAATAGCTTTATCAAGAAAAAGCGCTAATATGGAAAAAGCGCTAATTTAACTAAGGTAGCTACCTTATGAAAATCGGAATTTTTTATTTTCCTGAGTGCCCAGCAAATATAAATGAAATGTACTCGTATTCTAAGATATAAAATCAACTAGAAAAAGTAATATAAACCCAAGTTCAGCATTAAAAACAATAGCAAATAGCTTTATCAAGAAAAAGCGCTAATATGGAAAAAGCGCTAATTTAACTAAGGTAGCTACCTTATGAAAATCGGAATTTTTTATTTTCCTGAGTGGCCAGCAAATATAAATGAAATGTACTCGTATTCTAAGATATAAAATCAACTAGAAAAAGTAATATAAACCCAAGTTCAGCATTAAAAACAATAGCAAATAGCTTTATCAAGAAAAAGCGCTAATATGGAAAAAGCGCTAATTTAACTAAGGTAGCTACCTTATGAAAATCGGAATTTTTTATTTTCCTGAGTGGCCAGCAAATATAAATGAAATGTACTCGTATTCTAAGATATAAAATCAACTAGAAAAAGTAATATAAACCCAAGTTCAGCATTAAAAACAATAGCAAATAGCTTTATCAAGAAAAAGCGCTAATATGGAAAAAGCGCTAATTTAACTAAGGTAGCTACCTTATGAAAATCGGAATTTTTTATTTTCCTGAGTGCCCAGCAAATATAAATGAAATGTACTCGTATTCTAAGATATAAAATCAACTAGAAAAAGTAATATAAACCCAAGTTCAGCATTAAAAACAATAGCAAATAGCTTTATCAAGAAAAAGCGCTAATATGGAAAAAGCGCTAATTTAACTAAGGTAGCTACCTTATGAAAATCGGAATTTTTTATTTTCCTGAGTGGCCAGCAAATATAAATGAAATGTACTCGTATTCTAAGATATAAAATCAACTAGAAAAAGTAATATAAACCCAAGTTCAGCATTAAAAACAATAGCAAATAGCTTTATCAAGAAAAAGCGCTAATATGGAAAAAGCGCTAATTTAACTAAGGTAGCTACCTTATGAAAATCGGAATTTTTTATTTTCCTGAGTGGCCAGCAAATATAAATGAAATGTACTCGTATTCTAAGATATAAAATCAACTAGAAAAAGTAATATAAACCCAAGTTCAGCATTAAAAACAATAGCAAATAGCTTTATCAAGAAAAAGCGCTAATATGGAAAAAGCGCTAATTTAACTAAGGTAGCTACCTTATGAAAATCGGAATTTTTTATTTTCCTGAGTGCCCAGCAAATATAAATGAAATGTACTCGTATTCTAAGATATAAAATCAACTAGAAAAAGTAATATAAACCCAAGTTCAGCATTAAAAACAATAGCAAATAGCTTTATAAAGAAAAAGCGCTAATATGGAAAAAGCGCTAATTTAACTAAGGTAGCTACCTTATGAAAATCGGAATTTTTTATTTTCCTGAGTGGCCAGCAAATATAAATGAAATGTACTCGTATTCTAAGATATAAAATCAACTAGAAAAAGTAATATAAACCCAAGTTCAGCATTAAAAACAATAGCAAATAGCTTTATCAAGAAAAAGCGCTAATATGGAAAAAGCGCTAATTTAACTAAGGTAGCTACCTTATGAAAATCGGAATTTTTTATTTTCCTGAGTGGCCAGCAAATATAAATGAAATGTACTCGTATTCTAAGATATAAAATCAACTAGAAAAAGTAATATAAACCCAAGTTCAGCATTAAAAACAATAGAGCTCAAGAAAAAGCGCTAATATGGAAAGAAGCGCTAATTTAACTAAGGTAGCTACCTGTATGAAAATCGGAATTTTTGTATTTTCCTGAGTGCCCAGCAAATATAAAATGAAAGGTACTCGTATTCTAAGATATAATAATGCAACTAGAAAAAGTAATATAAACCCAAGTTCAGCATTAAAAAAACAATAGCAAAGTAGCTTTATCAAGAAAAAGCGCTAATATGGAAAAAGCGCTAATTTAACTAAGGTAGCTACCTTATGAAAATCGGAATTTTTTATTTTCCTGAGTGCCCAGCAAATATAAATGAAATGTACTCGTATTCTAAGATATAAAATCAACTAGAAAAAGTAATATAAACCCAAGTTCAGCATTAAAAACAATAGCAAATAGCTTTATCAAGAAAAAGCGCTAATATGGAAAAAGCGCTAATTTAACTAAGGTAGCTACCTTATGAAAATCGGAATTTTTTATTTTCCTGAGTGGCCAGCAAATATAAATGAAATGTACTCGTATTCTAAGATATAAAATCAACTAGAAAAAGTAATATAAACCCAAGTTCAGCATTAAAAACAATAGCAAATAGCTTTATCAAGAAAAAGCGCTAATATGGAAAAAGCGCTAATTTAACTAAGGTAGCTACCTTATGAAAATCGGAATTTTTTATTTTCCTGAGTGGCCAGCAAATATAAATGAAATGTACTCGTATTCTAAGATATAAAATCAACTAGAAAAAGTAATATAAACCCAAGTTCAGCATTAAAAACAATAGCAAATAGCTTTATCAAGAAAAAGCGCTAATATGGAAAAAGCGCTAATTTAACTAAGGTAGCTACCTTATGAAAATCGGAATTTTTTATTTTCCTGAGTGGCCAGCAAATATAAATGAAATGTACTCGTATTCTAAGATATAAAATCAACTAGAAAAAGTAATATAAACCCAAGTTCAGCATTAAAAACAATAGCAAATAGCTTTATCAAGAAAAAGCGCTAATATGGAAAAAGCGCTAATTTAACTAAGGTAGCTACCTTATGAAAATCGGAATTTTTTATTTTCCTGAGTGGCCAGCAAATATAAATGAAATGTACTCGTATTCTAAGATATAAAATCAACTAGAAAAAGTAATATAAACCCAAGTTCAGCATTAAAAACAATAGCAAATAGCTTTATCAAGAAAAAGCGCTAATATGGAAAAAGCGCTAATTTAACTAAGGTAGCTACCTTATGAAAATCGGAATTTTTTATTTTCCTGAGTGGCCAGCAAATATAAATGAAATGTACTCGTATTCTAAGATATAAAATCAACTAGAAAAAGTAATATAAACCCAAGTTCAGCATTAAAAACAATAGCAAATATGAGCTTTATCAAGAAAAAGCGCTAATATGGAAAAAGCGCTAATTTAACTAAGGTAGCTACCTTATGAAAATCGGAATTTTTTATTTTCCTGAGTGGCCAGCAAATATAAATGAAATGTACTCGTATTCTAAGATATAAAATCAACTAGAAAAAGTAATATAAACCCAAGTTCAGCATTAAAAACAATAGCAAATAGCTTTATCAAGAAAAAGCGCTAATATGGAAAAAGCGCTAATTTAACTAAGGTAGCTACCTTATGAAAATCGGAATTTTTTATTTTCCTGAGTGGCCAGCAAATATAAATGAAATGTACTCGTATTCTAAGATATAAAATCAACTAGAAAAAGTAATATAAACCCAAGTTCAGCATTAAAAACAATAGCAAATATGTAGCTTTATCAAGAAAAAGCGCTAATATGGAAAAAGCGCTAATTTAACTAAGGTAGCTACCTTATGAAAATCGGAATTTTTTATTTTCCTGAGTGGCCAGCAAATATAAATGAAATGTACTCGTATTCTAAGATATAAAATCAACTAGAAAAAGTAATATAAACCCAAGTTCAGCATTAAAAACAATAGCAAATATGTAGCTTTATCAAGAAAAAGCGCTAATATGGAAAAAGCGCTAATTTAACTAAGGTAGCTACCTTATGAAAATCGGAATTTTTTATTTTCCTGAGTGGCCAGCAAATATAAATGAAATGTACTCGTATTCTAAGATATAAAATCAACTAGAAAAAGTAATATAAACCCAAGTTCAGCATTAAAAACAATAGCAAATATGTAGCTTTATCAAGAAAAAGCGCTAATATGGAAAAAGCGCTAATTTAACTAAGGTAGCTACCTTATGAAAATCGGAATTTTTTATTTTCCTGAGTGGCCAGCAAATATAAATGAAATGTACTCGTATTCTAAGATATAAAATCAACTAGAAAAAGTAATATAAACCCAAGTTCAGCATTAAAAACAATAGCAAATATGTAGCTTTATCAAGAAAAAGCGCTAATATGGAAAAAGCGCTAATTTAACTAAGGTAGCTACCTTATGAAAATCGGAATTTTTTATTTTCCTGAGTGGCCAGCAAATATAAATGAAATGTACTCGTATTCTAAGATATAAAATCAACTAGAAAAAGTAATATAAACCCAAGTTCAGCATTAAAAACAATAGCAAATATGTAGCTTTATCAAGAAAAAGCGCTAATATGGAAAAAGCGCTAATTTAACTAAGGTAGCTACCTTATGAAAATCGGAATTTTTTATTTTCCTGAGTGGCCAGCAAATATAAATGAAATGTACTCGTATTCTAAGATATAAAATCAACTAGAAAAAGTAATATAAACCCAAGTTCAGCATTAAAAACAATAGCAAATATGTAGCTTTATCAAGAAAAAGCGCTAATATGGAAAAAGCGCTAATTTAACTAAGGTAGCTACCTTATGAAAATCGGAATTTTTTATTTTCCTGAGTGGCCAGCAAATATAAATGAAATGTACTCGTATTCTAAGATATAAAATCAACTAGAAAAAGTAATATAAACCCAAGTTCAGCATTAAAAACAATAGCAAATATGTAGCTTTATCAAGAAAAAGCGCTAATATGGAAAAAGCGCTAATTTAACTAAGGTAGCTACCTTATGAAAATCGGAATTTTTTATTTTCCTGAGTGGCCAGCAAATATAAATGAAATGTACTCGTATTCTAAGATATAAAATCAACTAGAAAAAGTAATATAAACCCAAGTTCAGCATTAAAAACAATAGCAAATATGTAGCTTTATCAAGAAAAAGCGCTAATATGGAAAAAGCGCTAATTTAACTAAGGTAGCTACCTTATGAAAATCGGAATTTTTTATTTTCCTGAGTGGCCAGCAAATATAAATGAAATGTACTCGTATTCTAAGATATAAAATCAACTAGAAAAAGTAATATAAACCCAAGTTCAGCATTAAAAACAATAGCAAATTAGCTTTATCAAGAAAAAGCGCTAATATGGAAAAAGCGCTAATTTAACTAAGGTAGCTACCTTATGAAAATCGGAATTTTTTATTTTCCTGAGTGGCCAGCAAATATAAATGAAATGTACTCGTATTCTAAGATATAAAATCAACTAGAAAAAGTAATATAAACCCAAGTTCAGCATTAAAAACAATAGCAAATATGTAGCTTTATCAAGAAAAAGCGCTAATATGGAAAAAGCGCTAATTTAACTAAGGTAGCTACCTTATGAAAATCGGAATTTTTTATTTTCCTGAGTGGCCAGCAAATATAAATGAAATGTACTCGTATTCTAAGATATAAAATCAACTAGAAAAAGTAATATAAACCCAAGTTCAGCATTAAAAACAATAGCAATATGTAGCTTTATCAAGAAAAAGCGCTAATATGGAAAAAGCGCTAATTTAACTAAGGTAGCTACCTTATGAAAATCGGAATTTTTTATTTTCCTGAGTGGCCAGCAAATATAAATGAAATGTACTCGTATTCTAAGATATAAAATCAACTAGAAAAAGTAATATAAACCCAAGTTCAGCATTAAAAACAATAGCAAATATGTAGCTTTATCAAGAAAAAGCGCTAATATGGAAAAAGCGCTAATTTAACTAAGGTAGCTACCTTATGAAAATCGGAATTTTTTATTTTCCTGAGTGGCCAGCAAATATAAATGAAATGTACTCGTATTCTAAGATATAAAATCAACTAGAAAAAGTAATATAAACCCAAGTTCAGCATTAAAAACAATAGCAAATATGTAGCTTTATCAAGAAAAAGCGCTAATATGGAAAAAGCGCTAATTTAACTAAGGTAGCTACCTTATGAAAATCGGAATTTTTTATTTTCCTGAGTGGCCAGCAAATATAAATGAAATGTACTCGTATTCTAAGATATAAAATCAACTAGAAAAAGTAATATAAACCCAAGTTCAGCATTAAAAACAATAGCAAATATGTAGCTTTATCAAGAAAAAGCGCTAATATGGAAAAAGCGCTAATTTAACTAAGGTAGCTACCTTATGAAAATCGGAATTTTTTATTTTCCTGAGTGGCCAGCAAATATAAATGAAATGTACTCGTATTCTAAGATATAAAATCAACTAGAAAAAGTAATATAAACCCAAGTTCAGCATTAAAAACAATAGCAAATATGTAGCTTTATCAAGAAAAAGCGCTAATATGGAAAAAGCGCTAATTTAACTAAGGTAGCTACCTTATGAAAATCGGAATTTTTTATTTTCCTGAGTGGCCAGCAAATATAAATGAAATGTACTCGTATTCTAAGATATAAAATCAACTAGAAAAAGTAATATAAACCCAAGTTCAGCATTAAAAACAATAGCAAATATGTAGCTTTATCAAGAAAAAGCGCTAATATGGAAAAAGCGCTAATTTAACTAAGGTAGCTACCTTATGAAAATCGGAATTTTTTATTTTCCTGAGTGGCCAGCAAATATAAATGAAATGTACTCGTATTCTAAGATATAAAATCAACTAGAAAAAGTAATATAAACCCAAGTTCAGCATTAAAAACAATAGCAAATAGCTTTATCAAGAAAAAGCGCTAATATGGAAAAAGCGCTAATTTAACTAAGGTAGCTACCTTATGAAAATCGGAATTTTTTATTTTCCTGAGTGGCCAGCAAATATAAATGAAATGTACTCGTATTCTAAGATATAAAATCAACTAGAAAAAGTAATATAAACCCAAGTTCAGCATTAAAAACAATAGCAAATATGTAGCTTTATCAAGAAAAAGCGCTAATATGGAAAAAGCGCTAATTTAACTAAGGTAGCTACCTTATGAAAATCGGAATTTTTTATTTTCCTGAGTGGCCAGCAAATATAAATGAAATGTACTCGTATTCTAAGATATAAAATCAACTAGAAAAAGTAATATAAACCCAAGTTCAGCATTAAAAACAATAGCAAATATGTAGCTTTATCAAGAAAAAGCGCTAATATGGAAAAAGCGCTAATTTAACTAAGGTAGCTACCTTATGAAAATCGGAATTTTTTATTTTCCTGAGTGGCCAGCAAATATAAATGAAATGTACTCGTATTCTAAGATATAAAATCAACTAGAAAAAGTAATATAAACCCAAGTTCAGCATTAAAAACAATAGCAAATATGTAGCTTTATCAAGAAAAAGCGCTAATATGGAAAAAGCGCTAATTTAACTAAGGTAGCTACCTTATGAAAATCGGAATTTTTTATTTTCCTGAGTGGCCAGCAAATATAAATGAAATGTACTCGTATTCTAAGATATAAAATCAACTAGAAAAAGTAATATAAACCCAAGTTCAGCATTAAAAACAATAGCAAATATGTAGCTTTATCAAGAAAAAGCGCTAATATGGAAAAAGCGCTAATTTAACTAAGGTAGCTACCTTATGAAAATCGGAATTTTTTATTTTCCTGAGTGGCCAGCAAATATAAATGAAATGTACTCGTATTCTAAGATATAAAATCAACTAGAAAAAGTAATATAAACCCAAGTTCAGCATTAAAAACAATAGCAAATATGTAGCTTTATCAAGAAAAAGCGCTAATATGGAAAAAGCGCTAATTTAACTAAGGTAGCTACCTTATGAAAATCGGAATTTTTTATTTTCCTGAGTGGCCAGCAAATATAAATGAAATGTACTCGTATTCTAAGATATAAAATCAACTAGAAAAAGTAATATAAACCCAAGTTCAGCATTAAAAACAATAGCAAATAGCTTTATCAAGAAAAAGCGCTAATATGGAAAAAGCGCTAATTTAACTAAGGTAGCTACCTTATGAAAATCGGAATTTTTTATTTTCCTGAGTGGCCAGCAAATATAAATGAAATGTACTCGTATTCTAAGATATAAAATCAACTAGAAAAAGTAATATAAACCCAAGTTCAGCATTAAAAACAATAGCAAATATGTAGCTTTATCAAGAAAAAGCGCTAATATGGAAAAAGCGCTAATTTAACTAAGGTAGCTACCTTATGAAAATCGGAATTTTTTATTTTCCTGAGTGGCCAGCAAATATAAATGAAATGTACTCGTATTCTAAGATATAAAATCAACTAGAAAAAGTAATATAAACCCAAGTTCAGCATTAAAAACAATAGCAAATAGCTTTATCAAGAAAAAGCGCTAATATGGAAAAAGCGCTAATTTAACTAAGGTAGCTACCTTATGAAAATCGGAATTTTTTATTTTCCTGAGTGGCCAGCAAATATAAATGAAATGTACTCGTATTCTAAGATATAAAATCAACTAGAAAAAGTAATATAAACCCAAGTTCAGCATTAAAAACAATAGCAAATATGTAGCTTTATCAAGAAAAAGCGCTAATATGGAAAAAGCGCTAATTTAACTAAGGTAGCTACCTTATGAAAATCGGAATTTTTTATTTTCCTGAGTGGCCAGCAAATATAAATGAAATGTACTCGTATTCTAAGATATAAAATCAACTAGAAAAAGTAATATAAACCCAAGTTCAGCATTAAAAACAATAGCAAATATGTAGCTTTATCAAGAAAAAGCGCTAATATGGAAAAAGCGCTAATTTAACTAAGGTAGCTACCTTATGAAAATCGGAATTTTTTATTTTCCTGAGTGGCCAGCAAATATAAATGAAATGTACTCGTATTCTAAGATATAAAATCAACTAGAAAAAGTAATATAAACCCAAGTTCAGCATTAAAAACAATAGCAAATATGTAGCTTTATCAAGAAAAAGCGCTAATATGGAAAAAGCGCTAATTTAACTAAGGTAGCTACCTTATGAAAATCGGAATTTTTTATTTTCCTGAGTGGCCAGCAAATATAAATGAAATGTACTCGTATTCTAAGATATAAAATCAACTAGAAAAAGTAATATAAACCCAAGTTCAGCATTAAAAACAATAGCAAATAGCTTTATCAAGAAAAAGCGCTAATATGGAAAAAGCGCTAATTTAACTAAGGTAGCTACCTTATGAAAATCGGAA
This sequence comes from Ormia ochracea, assembly GCA_963402855.1. NCBI lineage: Eukaryota > Metazoa > Arthropoda > Insecta > Diptera > Tachinidae > Ormia > Ormia ochracea. The sequence continues at coordinate 42,759,649 of OY727109.1, forward strand.
TTTTTTATTTTCCTGAGTGGCCAGCAAATATAAATGAAATGTACTCGTATTCTAAGATATAAAATCAACTAGAAAAAGTAATATAAACCCAAGTTCAGCATTAAAAACAATAGCAAATATGTAGCTTTATCAAGAAAAAGCGCTAATATGGAAAAAGCGCTAATTTAACTAAGGTAGCTACCTTATGAAAATCGGAATTTTTTATTTTCCTGAGTGGCCAGCAAATATAAATGAAATGTACTCGTATTCTAAGATATAAAATCAACTAGAAAAAGTAATATAAACCCAAGTTCAGCATTAAAAACAATAGCAAATAGCTTTATCAAGAAAAAGCGCTAATATGGAAAAAGCGCTAATTTAACTAAGGTAGCTACCTTATGAAAATCGGAATTTTTTATTTTCCTGAGTGGCCAGCAAATATAAATGAAATGTACTCGTATTCTAAGATATAAAATCAACTAGAAAAAGTAATATAAACCCAAGTTCAGCATTAAAAACAATAGCAAATATGTAGCTTTATCAAGAAAAAGCGCTAATATGGAAAAAGCGCTAATTTAACTAAGGTAGCTACCTTATGAAAATCGGAATTTTTTATTTTCCTGAGTGGCCAGCAAATATAAATGAAATGTACTCGTATTCTAAGATATAAAATCAACTAGAAAAAGTAATATAAACCCAAGTTCAGCATTAAAAACAATAGCAAATATGTAGCTTTATCAAGAAAAAGCGCTAATATGGAAAAAGCGCTAATTTAACTAAGGTAGCTACCTTATGAAAATCGGAATTTTTTATTTTCCTGAGTGGCCAGCAAATATAAATGAAATGTACTCGTATTCTAAGATATAAAATCAACTAGAAAAAGTAATATAAACCCAAGTTCAGCATTAAAAACAATAGCAAATATGTAGCTTTATCAAGAAAAAGCGCTAATATGGAAAAAGCGCTAATTTAACTAAGGTAGCTACCTTATGAAAATCGGAATTTTTTATTTTCCTGAGTGGCCAGCAAATATAAATGAAATGTACTCGTATTCTAAGATATAAAATCAACTAGAAAAAGTAATATAAACCCAAGTTCAGCATTAAAAACAATAGCAAATATGTAGCTTTATCAAGAAAAAGCGCTAATATGGAAAAAGCGCTAATTTAACTAAGGTAGCTACCTTATGAAAATCGGAATTTTTTATTTTCCTGAGTGGCCAGCAAATATAAATGAAATGTACTCGTATTCTAAGATATAAAATCAACTAGAAAAAGTAATATAAACCCAAGTTCAGCATTAAAAACAATAGCAAATATGTAGCTTTATCAAGAAAAAGCGCTAATATGGAAAAAGCGCTAATTTAACTAAGGTAGCTACCTTATGAAAATCGGAATTTTTTATTTTCCTGAGTGGCCAGCAAATATAAATGAAATGTACTCGTATTCTAAGATATAAAATCAACTAGAAAAAGTAATATAAACCCAAGTTCAGCATTAAAAACAATAGCAAATAGCTTTATCAAGAAAAAGCGCTAATATGGAAAAAGCGCTAATTTAACTAAGGTAGCTACCTTATGAAAATCGGAATTTTTTATTTTCCTGAGTGGCCAGCAAATATAAATGAAATGTACTCGTATTCTAAGATATAAAATCAACTAGAAAAAGTAATATAAACCCAAGTTCAGCATTAAAAACAATAGCAAATATGTAGCTTTATCAAGAAAAAGCGCTAATATGGAAAAAGCGCTAATTTAACTAAGGTAGCTACCTTATGAAAATCGGAATTTTTTATTTTCCTGAGTGGCCAGCAAATATAAATGAAATGTACTCGTATTCTAAGATATAAAATCAACTAGAAAAAGTAATATAAACCCAAGTTCAGCATTAAAAACAATAGCAAATATGTAGCTTTATCAAGAAAAAGCGCTAATATGGAAAAAGCGCTAATTTAACTAAGGTAGCTACCTTATGAAAATCGGAATTTTTTATTTTCCTGAGTGGCCAGCAAATATAAATGAAATGTACTCGTATTCTAAGATATAAAATCAACTAGAAAAAGTAATATAAACCCAAGTTCAGCATTAAAAACAATAGCAAATATGTAGCTTTATCAAGAAAAAGCGCTAATATGGAAAAAGCGCTAATTTAACTAAGGTAGCTACCTTATGAAAATCGGAATTTTTTATTTTCCTGAGTGGCCAGCAAATATAAATGAAATGTACTCGTATTCTAAGATATAAAATCAACTAGAAAAAGTAATATAAACCCAAGTTCAGCATTAAAAACAATAGCAAATATGTAGCTTTATCAAGAAAAAGCGCTAATATGGAAAAAGCGCTAATTTAACTAAGGTAGCTACCTTATGAAAATCGGAATTTTTTATTTTCCTGAGTGGCCAGCAAATATAAATGAAATGTACTCGTATTCTAAGATATAAAATCAACTAGAAAAAGTAATATAAACCCAAGTTCAGCATTAAAAACAATAGCAAATAGCTTTATCAAGAAAAAGCGCTAATATGGAAAAAGCGCTAATTTAACTAAGGTAGCTACCTTATGAAAATCGGAATTTTTTATTTTCCTGAGTGGCCAGCAAATATAAATGAAATGTACTCGTATTCTAAGATATAAAATCAACTAGAAAAAGTAATATAAACCCAAGTTCAGCATTAAAAACAATAGCAAATATGTAGCTTTATCAAGAAAAAGCGCTAATATGGAAAAAGCGCTAATTTAACTAAGGTAGCTACCTTATGAAAATCGGAATTTTTTATTTTCCTGAGTGGCCAGCAAATATAAATGAAATGTACTCGTATTCTAAGATATAAAATCAACTAGAAAAAGTAATATAAACCCAAGTTCAGCATTAAAAACAATAGCAAATAGCTTTATCAAGAAAAAGCGCTAATATGGAAAAAGCGCTAATTTAACTAAGGTAGCTACCTTATGAAAATCGGAATTTTTTATTTTCCTGAGTGGCCAGCAAATATAAATGAAATGTACTCGTATTCTAAGATATAAAATCAACTAGAAAAAGTAATATAAACCCAAGTTCAGCATTAAAAACAATAGCAAATAGGTTTATCAAGAAAAAGCGCTAATATGGAAAAAGCGCTAATTTAACTAAGGTAGCTTAAGGTACCTTATGAAAATCGGAATTTTTTATTTTCCTGAGTGGCTAGCAAATATAAATGAAATGTACTCGTATTCTAAGATATAAAATCAACTAGAAAAAGTAATATAAACCCAAGTTCAGCATTAAAAACCATAGCAAATAGCTTTATCAAGAAAAAGCGCTAATATGGAAAAAGCGCTAATTTAACTAAGGTAGCTACCTTATGAAAATCGGAATTTTTTATTTTCTTGAGTGGCCAGCAAATATAAATGAAATGTACTCGTATTCTAGATATAAAATAAACCCAAGTTCAGCATTAAAAACAATAGCAAATAGCTTTATCAAGAAAAAGCGCTAATATGGAAAAAGCGCTAATTTAACTAAGGTTATTATAAATCGGAATTTTTTATTTTCCTGAGTGGCCAGCAAATATAAATGAAATGTACTCGTATTCTAAGATATAAAATCAACTAGAAAAAGTAATATAAACCCAAGTTCAGCATTAAAAATCATAGCAAATAGCTTTATCAAGAAAAAGCGCTAATATGGAAAAAGCGCTAATTTAACTAAGGTAGCTACCTTATGAAAATCGGAATTTTTTATTTTCCTGAGTGGCCAGCAAATATAAATGAAATGTACTCGTATTCTAAGATATAAAATCAACTAGAAAAAGTAATATAAACCCAAGTTCAGCATTAAAAACAATAGCAAATAGCTTTATCAAGAAAAAGCGCTAATATGGAAAAAGCGCTAATTTAACTAAGGTAGCTACCTTATGAAAATCGGAATTTTTATTTTCCTGAGTGGCCAGCAAATATAAATGAAATGTACTCGTATTCTAAGATATAAAATCAACTAGAAAAAGTAATACAAACCCAAGTTCAGCATTAAAAACAAAGCAAATAGCTTTATCAAGAAAAAGCGCTAATATGGAAAAAGCGCTAATTTAACTAAGGTAGCTACCTTATGAAAATCGGAATTTTTTATTTTCCTGAGTGGCCAGCAAATATAAATGAAATGTACTCGTATTCTAAGATATAAAATCAACTAGAAAAAGTAATATAAACCCAAGTTCAGCATTAAAAACAATAGCAAATAGCTTTATCAAGAAAAAGCGCTAATATGGAAAAAGCGCTAATTTAACTAAGGTAGCTACCTTATGAAAATCGGAATTTTTAATTTTCCTGAGTGGCCAGCAAATATAAATGAAATGTACTCGTATTCTAAGATATAAAATCAACTAGAAAAAGTAATATAAACCCAAGTTCAGCATTAAAAACAATAGCAAATAGCTTTATCAAGAAAAAGCGCTAATATGGAAAAAGCGCTAATTTAACTAAGGTAGATACCTTATGAAAATCGGAATTTTTTATTTTCGTGAGTGGCCAGCAAATATAAATGAAATGTACTCGTATTCTAAGATATAAAATCAACTAGAAAAAGTAATATAAACCCAAGTTCAGCATTAAAAACAATAGCAAATAGCTTTATCAAGAAAAAGCGCTAATATGGAAAAAGCGCTAATTTAACTAAGGTAGCTACCTTATGAAAATCGGAATTTTTTATTTTCCTGAGTGGCCAGCAAATATAAATGAAATGTACTCGTATTCTAAGATATAAAATCAACTAGAAAAAGTAATATAGACCCAAGTTCAGCTTTAAAAACCATAGCAAAAGGCTTTATCAAGAACATACAAACTTTGGTTTTGTCATATTTTATGTATTTTAGAATGTAAAAATTTAAATTTTTGTAATTCTAAATTATTAATTAACGCCGGTACATACAGATTAAGCACCCAACGATTTCAGCGAAACAGAACATCGAATAATCGTTCTAATCGCTATTACAACAAAACAAAATATTGCGCCATCTGTCGGACGAGTTTCAAACTACACAGAAACCTTTCTCACCGCCCATAAAGCATGCAAATAAAATTTGGTTAAAATCGGTCGAGTAGTTTATGAGTTTATCGATCAGGAACATACGCGTCATTTTTATATATAGAGAGATTAAAAGGGTCTTTAAAAATGAGCTGCGAGAAATTTTCAAAGCATATTTGAATGTTCCATGATTTGAATAATTTTCAGCTCGAATACAATTGAATATAATTTAATTTGCATTATAATTTTTTGAAAAATTTTTCCCCTCTTTTTCTTTATAATATTTCTGGGGCATCCTAATTATATTCGAGTTAGAGTTATATTGACTTAATCGAGTCAAAGATATGATACATTATTAACGAACTACATTTAAAATGCGGCTTATTCAAAAAAAAAATAAAAAAATAAAAAAAATAAAAAAAAGAAATAAAAAAAATTTATTCGAATAAAATGTATTTGCGTAATGAAAATGTTTTTAATATTTTCACCCAATTTTTAGTTCAAATCTCTTCTATATTTGTTTATGTGATCGAAAATGACTCTGAAATAATATTCATGTAAAATAATAAAAACAGTATAATGAAACATTAAAATATTGGTATTCGAATAATTTTTATTCAGCAATACTTTACATCTCTACTGACTGCAAGGAAGAAAAAAATTATTTTTATTAAAAAGAAAAAATTATTCAACGAGATTAACGATGATTTGCTGGTGGTTTTGATTACGAAACGATTATCTAAATGCGAATATAAGAAATTTTTAATTAAATAAATTCAGAAAAAAGTAATCGCAACTAGAAAGGACATGTTTATAATCTGTTTTCAATAATTTTCTTTTTGACTTACTGGTTTCCTGTTTTCCATCTTAAATTTAAAATGAAGTACCCGAATATTTTAATTCACAAATATTTATTTACATACGTTGAGTTCTTTGATAAAATTTATTTAAAGGTAATTAAAGTTACTTTCAAATAATTATTTACATAAATACATTTTATAATAGAATAATTTTTAGCCTCAGAGAGTTTTAAATTAAAAAAGTAACATTGTTAAATCTACGCAGCACTAAAATAAATTGAAATTAAAAACACATTGAATTCGATAAATAATAAACACAGATTCGAATAATTTTATAACTCGGTTAATTTATAATTCTGCCTGATAAAGTTAATGAAGTTGTGCTCAAAACTTTTCTCCAAAATTATTCAATAATATGTATTATTATTTTTTTAAGAATTATGGAATGTATAATATAATTTCTATAGTTCATGTGATCAGTTATACATATAAAAGATATTGAAAGATATTGGCGAGGAATGCAAGCCAAGTTTATTTGGGATTGTAGTTGGTATAAAAATTATTCGCCAGAAAGATTAATTATATTTTATTTTATTGCCTTAATGGAGATATCAATTATTCGAACCTTTTTAAATAAAAATTAGCTTTTTTAATTTGTTAACAATATTTAATCTCAGATAATTGCAAAATAAATTTTAGGTAATTTATTCGAATATGAATTAATCGGTTAGTTTCATTCAAATATTAACGAATAGGAAAAAAAAACTACTTGCTTTGTATCGATCTGAAGTCATTCAAACTGCTGTATTGGTTTCCCAAAAAAATTTTTTCTTTTTATTCCTATTTATAATTCTAGTAAAAAAAAAATGGCGGATTTGGTACCCACTTGTAAGCCGAAATAAAAAAATACTCGGCAAGTTTTGAAGCATTTTTTCGTTCAAGCTTCACCACGAATTCTACTGTTTTATAAATTGGCATTTGCCTTCTCGTAGACTTTGGTATGATGCAGGCCAGTTATTTCATTTTAATCACTCGAAACTTGAATAGCACTTGACTACACGTAACGGCAGGAACAAAACATGAGGCGGTGAATAGAAGTACAGTGTCATTATGGCTAAAAAGGAAAAAAAAAAATAAAGTTTCAGCAGGATTTCTATTATAAGTTTTAACCCCAATATTAACTACGTTGTTAAAACAGACATAGACATGAGGGAACTTGTGTCGCATTCACATATGGATTCATGTGCCACCGCCGGCCTGCCATTTCTATGCTTAAACATCATCGTATAATGATTTCCTAGAGAATGTTCTACATTTTTTCTCTCTATTTAGCAACAGGAGCCCCTGTTTTTGCTGCATAATTTACATATTTTCTTTTTAAATATTTTGTGTATGAGCATTCTTTGTTAGTGTGTAAGTATGTGTTTTTATGAACTGGGGGGTTATTTGAATAAAGTTTTTATGCCAATGGTTGCCTAAAAATTTTTAGATTGCAAATTTTACTGCGTCCCTCATTTTTAAAGTGAATATATACGGCTAATAATGATTGTGCTTTAGTTTGCCTCAGCATAGTTGATTTTTGTTGTTTTTTGGGGGTCCAAACAATACTTTTTTGTGCTATCTTGGGGGTAAAGTAACACATCTGTCAATGATAAAGGCTTTAATGCGTATGGAACACTACTGTTTATTAAAAATTTGAGATAAACTATAAATCTATAATATATAAGTGAAAATACTAAGTAAACTTCTTAAGAAATTTATATATTTTTTTTAAATACTTCGACACTCAAGATTATTAAATTATAAATAGTTTCTGAAAAATTGAATATAATAAGTTTCAGTCATCTGGTATATAACGCATTTGCTTGTTGGGTTATTTTGTGTTAAGCTGCATCCAGCAGTGGCAGTGCTATCATTTTAATCACACTGTAATATACTTTGTATTAGGAAAATATCCTTTTTAACATATTTTTATAATTTAGAAGGTACTTCAAATTGAGATGAAGTTTCGGATTGGGGACATTAATCAGGTTGCGCCCCATTTCACTAGTTCAGTGTGTTTTCTATCCCACCGTTTATAAGAAAATTATTTCAAAAGAATTATTAAAATGTGTTATAACTGCTACCGTCAGTCATCTAATGACCTGCAACAAAGGGCCTCCCCTAGTCATCATTGCACTTCCGGTACTGCGCCCCTGTTTTAAAATCTTATTACACCACAAAATATGCGGAAGTTTGTTAAAAATGGAAAACAATATGAATCTAAACTTTTACTTTTTTTTTACACAATTACCTGTAACAAGAGTACTTGTGGCCATGCAGATATGACCATTTTCTTCATGAGTTATCTCCACATAGTTGTACACACATCTACACTAATATTACACACCGACGATGTACTTGTTCAAAAATGTATAATTTTATAGTATTAAAAATTCAGTCAACTTTGCAAAAGCAATTTTAACTTGATGTCAGTTACAGCCTCTACAAACCAGAAAGAATGAATGCATGTACGAGCGAATATATGAAGAAGTATATAAAGCTCGTAAATGTGATGTACTTGTGTTTTACTCAATTGAAATTGATGCATATTTATGTAAAATACAACACATTTACTGTATATAATTATACGCACACATGTAAAATCGTTTTCAAGTGCTCTTAAAAATTATCAGCATCATCATTATTAACTTAAATAACAACATAAACATTTACATTAACACCGATATGAGAAGATTTTAAAATTATGTTTGCTGGTAATATATTTTTGTTGTAGCGGATGGATATTGTTTTTGCAATGTGTAAAATGGCAAGCACTTGTAGAAAAATAATTACTCCAAAAGGCTGTGCAGCTCGTGTTATTCTGTATTCTGTTTTTCCACATTTAATGTTTTTCTCCTATTAAAAATATAATTAGATTTGTGCTTATACAGGTTTTATGGTAACTAATATTTGAATTTATGTGAATTCATAGGAAAGAAATTGACATAAAGATATTGCTTAAGACAACAATAGCTCGCTTGTTATAGCCAACTTATCAGACAATGAGATTTTTAATGAAGGAACATAAATGCTAAAAATATTTACAACGTTTGTTTCAGTTGGAAAGTTTGTCAACCAAAAAGGATATTCAACATGGTGTGTGCTTACTTAGTCACTCTTGGCGTATGAAATATAAATGCCATTAAATATTACGTATACGCACCAGCATGCAGTGCTTTAAATGTACCCCTAAAAGTATGCACTAGTTGTGGTCAAAAACTATGGGCAGAACAGGCACGAACCTCAATCGAAATGAAGGCAAGCAAATGAATGTACAATGAACCATAGCAAAATCAGAATCCAGACTTCTGCATTTATGAATTTCCATTCAATGAAATATGGAAATATAAAAACAATAATAAAATAAAATAAAATATTTTAAAGAGATTTATTAAGTTCGGAATTCTATACTGTATAGACAATGATAGAGCAGAAAAATATTGTTTATTTGCTTTAAAAATATTCCTTCCTTTATAGAGCTCATTGGATTTTTCAAAAAGACATAAGCAAATGCTTCACACGTCTGTTACAGTTTGCCTGACAAATTTTACAATCAACTATTTTACAAATATTTCATACTAAATATCTTTATAAGTAGTTTGGCAAGATTGTGCACACCTGTTACTGTGTGAAATGTTCCTTTTATATATACATATATATATATATTTGGTTTATATTACCAAAAAATGTTTACATTAAACACTTCATTGTTCTTTACATTTAGTGTTCTATACATATTCGTTGCCGGAGAAAATGTTTTGTATCTTATTCTTTAAAGAAGTCAACTATTTAATAAAATAAATTAAAAAAAAAATTTAATTATATAATATATGTAATTCTAATAGATAATTTGTGTGATTAGCATTTAATTGTATTACCAACAGACTCCTTTGGAAGAGCATAATAATATAATGAAATAATATCTTTATAAAAATAATATCTTAAATTAGTCCTTTTCCTCTATGGGGCCACACACTTTACACACATAATTTTAAATACTACGTTTCTATTCAAAATAATTTTCAATGAATTTAAAATGTCTTTTATGGCCGTATATGATGTACGTAATTTTGCACTCTTTTATTCAAATATTATCCATTTATCTATGCCCAGCGAAACTCACATTTTCGGCAAATATTCATGACATTGTTTATTTTCCTGAAAGTGGCTGTTAGAAATTCATGGAAACCACTGCCAAATATACACAACTGACAACTATTTGAAAACATTCACTTTACTATGTCAAACATGTTTTTGGCAAAATATCTAAAAAATTCTTCAAAAATATATACAAAAAGAAAAAAAAATGAAATAATAAAAGATTTAGTCGTACACACAGCCAAACAGTTTATGTTCTCTGTACACATACTGACCATACTGCATTTAATGTCTGTGTTTAATAGAAAATATTTAAAAGCAAAATTATGAAAAATAAATATGTATCCTTAGAAGTTTATGGAAAAACAGAAGAAATGATCCAGTTTCTAATGTCAGCACCAGTGTGGCAAATATTTTCTTTTGGCCCTTTTATGCCTGATGCATGTTTCCACAAGACGTTAAAGAGAAGAATTAAAAAACAGAAATAAAACAATAATGTTATCCTTTTTTTCCATATTCACTTCTTTGTGCTTGCATTTGCTGGTTTAGCCTTAATTTCGTACAACCACTATAAAAGTAGTATTCACTTATATGCTTGCGCTCATGCATACACAAACATAAATATCTTTGTATTAATGCATAAAATCTTTTAAAAAAAATATTGGCAAGGAGGGGGAAAAAGAATTGTTAATTATCAACACGTCAAATGCACAAAAGACCGCAAAATGTTTCAAAAACACAAAAATATCCTGGTATGTTTGTGGTTTGTTAAATGCAGTAACTGAATATGTATGTGTGTTAAATTTTCAAAAATTGTATTATTTTCGGCTTCAACGACCGCTGGCAACCCTTCAGTATTAAATGAAATAAAATTATTTAAGATTTAAGCAGTTTTACTTTCTAAGCTTTGCTTTATAGGAGTATTCGAAAAAATATTTGAGCACATATTTTGTTCAGAAAACTTTCACGTACCAGAAATTTTTTTAAAAAAAAAAATTTAACGACAATAACGCTGATTTTTTTTACCTGCATGCGAACTTACAATGATAATATCAGTTAAAAATCTTATTGGAATGTTTTGTTTATTTTAATCTGCTATGCTTCGATCATCCTCTTAACTAGTCCTTTTTTTGGATTCATTTTCCAATCAATAGTAACTTGAATATTGCCTGCCAATGCCAATTCAAAATAGATTTCAAGTTTAATCAAAATTTAAACAAACGTAAATATTATTAAAATAGTTCTAAATTATAAAAAATAATAATTTTTTTAAAAATTTCTAAAATATTAAATTAAAGTTATGAAAGTCCCCTCGAAAAAGTCGATGTTACCACAACCTTCGCGAGAGGAAAGTCTGAAAGTTTAGATCAAACCACAACCACTTCTGGAAATAAAGTTGTAACCAAATTGATTTTGCAATAAGTATATTGTTAAGTCCTGCATAGCAAGCTCTGCCGATTGTTGGAGCCAAATGTCGGAAATGCTTAGCTGTTCAATCAGCAAGGCTCGATTGTGTTCACCATTCTGTGTCACGGCACTTTCATGCTAATTTCAAAAAAAAATCTACTGCCAATAAAACAGCATCAACTAAATCATACGAGGTGTGATCAAAAATTAATCGTGATATTCAAATTAGTGAGTTAAATATAATATACCTCGCTTAAAATAGTAAATTTTAATATATTGAATGAGGATTGCCTTGCCTCCAAGAACAGTGATTTGGCTCACTGACGCAGGCATTACGCTGACATTAAAATGAAGTATGTTTGCAACTTCACGAGAACTGAACTTCATTTCCCAAAAAAGGCTGTAGTGGAATTGATTCTTTAAAATCCTGTAAAGTAAAGCAAATATAATATATTTATCAGGATACTCCTTTGGATTTTGTTCTAGACAAAAGCTAAAAATAAATCAATTCAACATTCAAGAAGAGAGACCTCAAACTAGAATAGTTATCCAGAATAATAATTTTTCTTCGCAAGTGACAACATATTATTTCAAATAAATGAGAAGTTTAAGCAAAATCAAAATTATAACCAGATATCATTAATTAATTTTAATGATTTTATTTATTATAATTTTTTTTTTAATTTTATGGCGTTTCAAATAGCGAAAACAAAAATTGTTTACATTGTATAAAATGTATGCATAATGTAGGGTATAGCATTATTATTTAGTGCATACACACAGTTTGTAGGAAAAATGTTTGAAAAATTCCAAGTTGGACACAAGTCCCAAGGTGGGACAGTAAAAGAAACATCGTACTATTGTTATTCTCTCTGAATATTAGATGCAGCACCAATCAGAATGAAAAAAAAATAACTTCAAGTTGCATAAGTTTGCCAACTTAGAACAGCTGATTATTAATTAATTTCATCCAGACAAATAAAGGAATATTTTTTATTCCAAATATTAGTTCTTAGTCGCCGGATATACCAGAGATCATAACCCTACTGATATAAAACATTTGAAAAACTTTAAAAAATAAATGATTAGGGCCATGTTATATAATTGTTTTTTACTTACTTCTTCAAATATGAAAGAGACAGATATAGAAATCAACATTACGAGTTTCTTTCCCTCAGGGCTTAAGCAAGGAGGTGTACACAATGTTAGTCTGTTTAGCAAATGGCTGTATAGTGGTCTGTTTTCAGCACCAGAGTTGAAAAGCAGAATCGGTCGTATGTTCCCATGAAGGATCAGAATAAAAGAGGTTTCAGAAATGCGCGCCCGTGACCTTTTCTTATATAACATTTGTGTTACTGAAGTAGAATAAAATTTACTTATATATTATTATTCATGCACACTTTCAATTTTAAAAATATTTGTTAATTAATTTTCTCCCCCTGTATTCATTTTCCTGACAAACTGTACATGATATGCATTCATTAAATATCTTCGTGGGAGCAGTAGAGTTAAAATTACACAGGCCATAGACAAAGTAAAACATAAAAAGCCGCTCATTCTAATAGGGTTTGCATTTGGCGGTTGCATTTGACCTGCTGCACAGTATAGTGCGATTTCGTTGCGTTATTTTATTATTCTTCTTTATTCTCTCGTTGCTTTACATTTGGCCGGCCTATTGTGGAAGTGACCAAATTTTTTTCCGCCTCAAAATTTTAAATCACTTTTTGGCTTTTTGCGGTTTATTTTTTTTTTAACAAACAATTGCACAGAAATTAAACTGAAATAAAGAACCTCCAAATTCTGATCATTTCAACAGTCAAAACGATTTTTGCGGCTGTTTTAAATTTTCTTACAATAAAATAACAACTGCATGCACAACTACAGACAGATGTTGCAAGCGGTTTTTTTTTTGTGGGTGGGAAAGGGGTTAAAAACTTCGTTTGCGTACAATATTTATTGGTTCACACACGAACGTTTAAGTGTAGAGTTGTATTGGTGTATGTGAAGGTATTCCTTTGGCGGCAAAAAATATCAAATGGAATTTTAAATAAGAACTTTTTCTATATGCAGTTCCGTTAATAGACATTTCAATTATGCGAATAGAACGCTGTGTTTTCGTGTGTGTAGTTCTTTAATATATTTCTTAATTTAATAAAAGTTGCTCAATTTCTCAAGTTTACCGTCACTGAATGTCCATTTTCATGTTTGTGTTTAGTAGTCCCGATAAGAGTTGTGGGCACATTAGCCTATTACATCACATCCTGTTTTTGCTGCCTTCAAAGGATGTTGTATGTGTAATACAAAAACTGAGGAAGCTGAACTGAACACTTAAGTTCATCAGTTGATCGATTACTAACAAAAATTCTTTAATATTTTTAAATATTTTTTTTCGTTTTAATGTTTAGGAGCTGAAAGCTTATTTACGGATGAGCCTACAGTGATGATTATATACACCTGAGCATGTACTTTCCATTCTTGGCACGTGCCTAAACCAACACCATCTCCTAATTCCAGCAAAACCTACTGCATGTTTGGTGACTTAACGAAAACTTTCGAAATTTTTAATATCATTTTAAATGTCAAAAAAAATGTCAAGTGGAGATGGATGCTTGTCATGTAGTACGGCCACTTGCATCTTAATTTCAAGATATTCCTGAGAGAATTTGATTTCGCACCGCCAATTTAAAATCAAGTTGTGTAAAAGTATGAAAGGGTTTCCTCTCGTCTGAAAATATGAATTTCCGCACAACTAATAAGTAAGAAGTTGAATTTTTTGTATCACATTCGAATTACACCCACCCCTCTTTTTACACAGAATTTTGCATAATTTTATAATAATACGGCTTAATAATGTAATGTTTTATAACAGAAAACATATAAAATAAATATATATAAAATATATGATATAAATCTAATAAAGTGATAATTTTCCATGTATTATTTTTTGCGGCATCAGCAGTATGACAAACAAGGTTCGGTTGTATTTCATATTATTATCGAACAACAGTTATTATTAATTGTTAATTGTATTAATTTCTATTTCTTTTAATCACTATTGACCTGATATTTGCATTATTTTGTTTTTGTACATTATTTAAGATTTACAACATTGTTTTCTTATTCAGAAAATTTCGTTTTAATCGTCTTCACTTTTTTTTATCTTCACTTTTTTATCGTTATTTTCACAACATCCTTCTTAACAGGATAACTCAGCATTTATTCAATTTTTTATTCCGAAAAAGAATAAAACTTACTTGTGCAAGTTTCCAATTTAAAGCAACTTCCAGTACTTAAAACTCAACCTCTGGTGACAGGCTTTTTTTGTTTTTGTTTTTGCTTTTGCTTTTGTTTTTGCTTTTGTTTTGCTTAGAATTAATAAGATTAACAGATTAAAGTTTTTTCCCAAAGAGCACACACAATTTACAGTGAAGAAAAAAAAACGTGTTCACTTTAAATTTAAATTTAAATTTAAATTTAATAGAGTTTGTCAAGTGGGAGAGGAGAAGGAATAATGATATTAAAGCTGCAGATGGAAATTGTCTGGGTGTTTTTCTCATTTCTTTGTTTTTTATATATAAATTTTATATTCACACTTGACATCTTTTCAATTCCACTTGTATGATTTTTTTCAATCTCTGTGTTTTTTTTTTTTTAATTTTCCGTTAATCTCTGATAAGGTGTGAAATAAGTAAGAAGGCGTGTGTTAAATTTCCTGCAATACTGATAATAATAACAAACAAAGCAAACTTCTCGTGCTTTAAGTTTTATGCTTATTTATGTATATCAAATACGCATAAGCTGGAGTGGGTAGAAACTGCTTACGCTTTTCTCTAAAGTAAATTATTTTCAAATTTTCTTTTGTTTTTTTTTTTTGCTTACCATACTGATCTTTGAAAAAGTTTAAACATTGTTTGCAACATGTCCGTCGATTGGGGGGAAGAAGTCCTTTAAAGAAAATTTTATATTTTTCGAAAGAAATGATTTCTGCTGAAGAAATTCAACTGAGACGTTTTATAGACATTAATTGAAATGGTTTAACGACAAATTTTAACTAGGCGAAGCCATTTATTTCATAAAGTTTTAATGATTGTTTTCAGTGTTTTGTTAGAAAATAAAATATCTATTAAAGATCCTGATTCACTCGCCTAACCGAACAACCATTTCTTGCATAAGCAAATCTTTATGAAAAAACCACAATTGCAGAACTTCATTTCGAAATGCCTTACTTGTCTTTATCATAATAAATATTTTTTCTTCAGCAGATTGAAATAAATGTCGTATTAAATTTTTTCACAGACATGCCATATCAGACCATCTTCCGGTGACATGATCGTTGAAATGGTATTTATTGTAGTATGCAAATAGGCGTCAAACGTTAGTAGGACATCCAGGTGTGACTGCAAATTGGGATACTATGAAATATCTGAAATAACAGGAATCATTTATATAAAGACACACAACCGCTGTACAAAGCAAATGAGTAACCACATGCGAAAATGACTAAATTTGCGTTAATAACAGATATTGAAAATATATAAATACAAGCGGTAAGGATTCTAGATCTTGAGATTTCACAATAATATCAATAATATCGAATCAACTTTAACTTTCGATACAATTAGGATACTAGATCTTGAGATTTCACAATAATATTTTCGGACGACTCTGACTACCAGCACATGTCTCACTATCGAACCAACTTTAACTTTCGATACAATTAGGATACTAGATCTTGAGATTTCAAAATAATATTTTCGGACGACTGTGACTACCAGCACAGCCCTCACTATCGAACCCACTTTAACTATCGGTACAATTAGGATACTAGATCTTGAGATTTCTCAATAATATGTTCCGACGACTCTGACTACCAGCACATGTCTCACTATCGAACCCACTTTAACTTTCGATACAATTAGGATACTAGATCTTGAGATTTCACAATAATATTTTCCGACGACTGTGACTACCAGCACAGCCCTCACTATCGAACCAACTTTAACTTTCGATACATTTAGGATACTAGATCTTGAGATTTCTCAATAATAATTTCCAACGACTGTGACTACCAGCACATGTCTCACTATCGAACCCACTTTAACTTTCGATACAATTGTGATTGCCTGTTCAAGGTTAAGGCTATAAGCATATTTAAGGAAATAATGAGCCAGCATTCGTGGCTATCCTTCCCCATCTTTAAGTCAATTTATTTCAGTGTTTATTTCTTTAACTTACTTTGACTTTAAATTTCTTACGACACATTTCCCTCCCGTTTTTCTTTCACTTGCTGGGTGAGGATATAAATTGCGTATTTTTCCATCGCTTCAAATTTTCTGTTTTCAAAAGCTCGCTGTATTTTTCCTTGACTTATTTTTTTTTTTTATATTTTTTTTGTGTTAATAAATTGCTAAATAAATAAATAAGTTTTCTGATAAGCGATTTTTCTTTCCTCTTCTTGTCTACCTGGCGACATTTTTGCTCTCAACACAGCCAGCACGAGGGATGATTTTCTACTTTAAAATGAATTTTCAAAGTAAAATCTGAGCGAAGTGGAAAAAAAACTGCATTAAATTGATTTCTTTGATGTCTGATGAAGTGTTTACCAAGTTGTGTTTTAACTTACGTTTACACAGAATTTTGATTTCGTATTTGATTTGAACGAGTGTTTAAAAAAATATATTTTAATTTTAGGATTTTCTCTCAAATTCATTTTGCTGTTTATTCAATTTAATAAAAAAAAAATCTGTAATTATTTTACGGCTTGTTGCTTTCCAATTTTCTTTTGATATTTAAATGTTTTTAGTTGCTTTCTGGCTTTTTAACTTAAATATACAAATTAAGTTATGCTTGTTTTAAATAAGCCTGAAAATTCAATTATCGTTCTCTCTCTGGTTTTTTTTTTTTTTTTTTTGTTTTTAAGCTAAAATGAGTATTCAAACAATTATGAATAAAATATGAAAAGTTAAGCAGATTTCTTTTCTATTTTTTATGGTTTTCTTTTTGCAGCTGCGTACGGAGCAAATAAAAATTTTCCACCTGAATTGCCATGACTATTAGTTTCGTTTCAGTACTTTTAGTAAAATACGTTTTTATACCCTTCCATTGCCAGCGAGAATCCTAAACTCAATAACCCATTCCTGGTTAAATTAGGTGAAACACATGTTCACTTTTTTTTACGTTCTTCCGCTTACAATTACTTTTTTTTTAATATTTTTGTTCGTAAATTACCCCTGTAGCAAGCAAAGAGTACTCTTTTGTATTTAACCCTTTAAATAACGAAATCAGTGCAGGGTTGTCCAACATTAAGTTTAATGTTGCAATAATATCTATACAATTTTAGGTTCAAAATTGTAGCAACATTGTCAAAAAACCTTGTCGTGTCTCGTGATATGCTTTGTTATCTTTGTAAAGTGTAATAGGCTGCACTCTTCCTCTTCCAAGCACCTTCACTTCGGGAAAGCTTGTGGTCCTGCATATGGTAGAATTTAACAATTTTAAAGATTTCGTATATATATATTTTACAATGAGGTTTTTTGCATAAATTTTTTTTATAGATATTTTTTCCAGTTTCTTTTTTTTTATTTCAGCGTTTTCTTTAGACGATTTTTCCACAATTGAACGTTGTTTTCAGGGGTGAGTTTTTAATTCTTGCTGCTTCTTTAGACGATTTTCCCACACTTGATAAATTTTTAATTTTTCCTGCTTCATTCTCCCTTTTTCTGAAATTTTTTGTATATGTTGCCATTTATTTTCATGACAATTTTTCTAATGTTTTTTTTTAATCTCTCATTTTCACTTAATTGTTTCTTATTTTCCTTATACAATTTTTATAAATTATTATTATTTTTTTAAACTATTTCAATGATTTTTTCCAATTTTGTTTTTAAAATTTTGCGATTTTTAGCTTTTTTTTTATAATGTATTTATTTTAATACATTTTCTTATTGAAATCATTTAATTTCATGAATTTTGCCTCTTTTTTTTGTTTTCTGCTTAAAGAAGTTTCTTTTTTTTTTTTTTTATTTTTCTTACTTGAAATTTATTTGCTTTTGACGAATTTCTTTATTTATTGTACTTTGATTTTTATTATTATTTTTTTTAATTCCAAATATGTTTTCTTTAGATTTATTTATTTTCTTTTATTTACTTTTTTCTTGTTTCGTGTTACTTCGATTTTTTTTATTCTAATAAGTTCTTAATTTCTTTTTTAAATGATTTAATTTTGTGTGTCTTCCTATTTTTAATTATTATTTTCTGTTTTCTTAATTTATATTTTAATTTACTTTTTTCTTATTTAATTTGCGTTTTTTTTCATTTGGTTGTTTTTTTTTAAATTATTTATATGTTAATCTTTTTTCCAATTTAAATTGCTTTTTATTAAAAATAAATAATTTTATATTTTTTAATTTAATTTCTAACAAATAATTGAAAAAATAAATAATATTTAATTTTTTAATATTTTTATTTAATAATTAATTAAATAATAATATTATTTATTTAATAATTAAGAAATTAAATTAAAAAATAAAAAATAAAAAATCATTGTATAATTATTTAATTTTTTATTATTATTATTATTAAAAATAATAAATTAAAAAAAAAAAATTTTTTGTATTATTATTATTTAATATTTCTTTTTTAAAAATTTTTATTATTATTTTTATTTTTTTTTTTTAAATCACGTAACAGTTTTTTAACTTTTTCAAGAATTAAAAATGCAAAAAAAAAAAAATTTTCCTTAATTTCCTAAAGTTCTTAAAAACTTGTCATAACCAAAAATTATTTAAAAAAGTTAGAAACTATAAACCTATAAATATATTTTAGTATATATGTATGTATATATAAATATTTATGATTTCTTTAAAGGTCGGCTTTTCTTAACTTTTCCGATTTTGTTTTCGGCGATTTTTTAAATTCTTTTTAATTACTCGAATCATATTCAATTTTGTTTTCCTCTCCTCGATCTCCAGATACAGAGAGCCCTTTTTTTCTTTAAATCTGCTATATCCGGCACTCAAAATCTTTACTTTTAAATCTGCCGTACCTGATAGGAATGAAATCGCTTAATATTGTCTGCATTATACACAAACAGAATCGCACCTTATTAAATAATTTAGATTAAATACAAAATTTCAAGATTTCCAACATAAATGTAATACGATCCAAAGATCTATCTTATTAAAAAAAAGGGTTAATAACGATACTGCACAACCAGTGCCGAAATCAGTTCAATTTTGAAAGTAACCACGAAAATCGTTTCATTTCAGTTAAATCCAGTTTTAATTTCTGCTATTAACTTACTTGTAATATTTTTATGTTCATCTGTTGTATAAGTAAATAAAAGCCTCAGCAACTTAATAATTTACTCTGTAAACTTCAAGAATGGTTCCACTAAAGAACCAAATAATGAAAGTATTTCTCTTCTTTCTAACTGCGCCCTGGGGAAAAACTGAAAATAACTAATGACTCACTCATCGCTGGAGAAGATGAAACTTTTTAATGCTGTTATTAATAAGAATACAACAGGGTTAAATTACATTCAAGCAAACTTTACTATCTTCCCATTTCTTACGTATATTTTTAAATTAAGAATGAAATTGTTTTAGAAAAAAAAAATAAAAGAAAAAATATCGTACATTAAATATCGCACAAAGTTGCAATATTGTCAAGTTAAAAAGTTATTTCGTTTTACTTTCGCAAACCTGTTTGCTTGTTTCCACTCTGATTTATCATGTTTTAAATAATAGCAACAGTTTTTCTCTCACACCAAAGTTCATTGTCGCTTATTTTCGTTTAGAATTTTTTCCTTCGAATGGTAAAGGATATAAAAAGGACTCAAAGACAGGCATTTTTGTCTAAGACATAAAAAAGATGTTAAAATATACGACTGTAAGCATGATACTCAAATAAAAAATTTTATATAAAAGCCGAAACATAAACTTTTCAAGTATTTTGGCATACAAGTTTTGCGTTAAAAGTCCCATATGACTGGAAAGTTTTCCTTGCCTTTCGAAAGTAAATTATGAACAGGCTGACCGAAGTATATGTATACAAAACTGGTTGCATGCAAAAATTCATTTCGCATTGTTTCATTTACAATGAAATAAATATCACATATCGACCATTTTATACATTTTCAATTTAAGAGTGGTATTCACTATGCCTTACAAATGCAAGATTTCTCAGATATATTATTTATTTTATTAATAATTAATTATAAATTTATTTAAAATTTTTATTTTAAATTATAAAAATTGTAAATTCAATTTATTAATATAAATATTATAGGATGATAATATTTATTTTTGATAGGGATATTTTACCAAATTTTAATTACTAATTAAAATTTATATTTTAAATTTTAAATTGTATTTTAAATTATTAAAATTATATTTTTAATTAATTTAATATAACTAATTTATATTATTATTATAATTTAAAATTTTAAAATTTTATAATTTAAATTTTTTAGCTCAAAAATTTATTTTCAATTTATTTTATATATAAATTTTTGTGTGAATTTTTATTTATTTTAAAAATATTTAATTTTTGATATATTTGCAATAATTTATACTATATTATTATATTAAAGAAATTTAGATTTAGTAATATTATATAGTATAGTTTAAATTTGTGCCAGCATTCGCGGTTATACAAATTATACAAATAAATTTTATTAAATAAAGTTAAATTGTTAATTTTATTAATATTAATTAAAAATAAATTTATTAGGTGAAATTATTAAATTTATGTAAATTATTTAATTATTGAATTTATGTAAATTATTTAATTATTAAATTTATGTAAATTATTTAATTATTAAATTTATGTAGATTAATTAATTATTAAATTTATATAAATTATTTAATTATTATATTTATGTAGATTAATTAATTATTAAATTTATATAAATTATTTATGTAAATTATTTTATTATTAAATTTATGTAAATTATTTAATTATTAAATTTATATAAATTATTTAATTATTAAATTTATGTAAATTATTTAATTATTAAATTTATGTAAAATATTTAATTATTAAATTTATGTAAAATAATTAATTAATAAATTTATGTAAATTATTTAATTATTAAATTTATGTAAATTATTTAATTATTAAATTTATGTAAATTTTTTAATTATTCAATTTATGTAAATTATTTAATTATTAAATTTATTTAAATTATTTAATTATTAAATTTATGTAAAATATTTAATTATTAAATTTATGTAAATTATTTAATTATTCAATTTATGTAGATCAATTAATTATTCAATTTATATAAATTATTTAATTATTAAATTTATGCAGATTAATTAATTATTAAATTTATGTAAATTAATTAATTATTAAATTTATGTAAATTATTTAATTATTAAATTTATGTAAATTATTTAATTATTAAATTTATGTAAATTATTTAATTATTAAATTTATGTAGATCAATTATTAAATTTATATAAATTATTTAATTATTAAATTTATG
The DNA here is from genome assembly GCA_963402855.1 of Ormia ochracea. Classification (NCBI taxonomy): domain Eukaryota; kingdom Metazoa; phylum Arthropoda; class Insecta; order Diptera; family Tachinidae; genus Ormia; species Ormia ochracea. The sequence goes on from OY727109.1 coordinate 42,781,461, forward strand.
TAAATTATTTAATTATTAAATTCATGTAAATTATTTAATTATTAAATTTATGTAGATCAATTATTAAATTTATATAAATTATTTAATTATTAAATTTATGTAGATTATTTAATTATTATATTTATGTAGATTAATTAATTATTAAATTTATGTAAATTATTTAATTATTAAATTTATGTAAATTATTTAATTATTAAATTTATGTAGATCAATTAATTATTAAATTTATGTAAATTATTCAATTATTAAATTTATGCAGATTAATTTATTATTAAATTTATGTAAATTAATTAATTATTAAATTTATGTAAATTATTTAATTATTAAATTTATGTAGATTAATTAATTATTAAATTTATACAAATTTTTTAATTATTAAATTAATGTAAGTTATTTAATTATTAAATTTATGTAAATTATTTAATTATTAAATTTATATAAATTATTTAAATATTAAATTTATGTAAATTATTTAATTATTAAATTTATGTAAAATATTTAATTATTAAATTTATGTAAAATATTTAATTATTAAATTTATATAAATTATTTAATTATTAAATTTATGTAAATTATTTTATTATTAAATTTATTGAATCTTATAAATTTAAAATAAAAGCTAGGATTAGATATCCTATTATTTTATATATGTATAGATGTTAAATAAAATTTTAGGCACTATCAGTTATATTTTTTAAAGTTCAAAAATGTGGCGGTATTTTTGTCTATTCAGAGGAATTTGTTTTTTAATCGATATTGTGATACGGTGAACTTTACTTCATTTCAGTTTTCAGTTTATAGACCGTCGTTATTAGAATATTTTATAAAAAAGAAAATTTTCAAAATTTTATATATAAAAAATATATCATAACAAGATGTAACTTATGATTAAGTTAAAATGGATTACATAAAATTTGGAAATAAGTTATTGAAGGTGGATTTGATTGTAATACTATAAATATTATTAATTTGATTTTAGCTCTAAAATATGAACACATCGCCCGTCCCTCTTATTATAAAAAAAGTAGTGACATAGTAGATGTACTGGAAAGTGTATGCAGAATGCAATTTAAAGCTTATATAGTAGAGTATTTCACATACATTAAGATGTGCTGGGAAAGCATGACAGATTTTTTTGCACGTAGTGTGTTTTACAAAAATTATAATTCCTATGAGATTTCAGGATCATTTACGGTTATTTGAAATAGCTGATTGCAAAACTTTGTGTGCATCATAGTTTTCAACAGTTGCTCACCAACAAAATCATTTAAAAGCGATGGAAGTACGCCTGATTTTCATTGAATGAATAGTGCGATGTTTCGGAATTTAGTCATGCCTGCTGAGCCATAACAGTGGAGTATAATTGCATAACCAGCCAGTTTGTAAAATTTTATTTTGTTAGCTAAGACTTCGAACCAACAACGACTCGAACTGCCGTATAATAATCTCATAAGTGATCACTCAATACGTTAACTTTTTAAAGATGTCACTGACTTAATCGAAATGCTACTCCTCACGTTTTATTTTAGTAGAGTTTAGAGCTTTTAATTTTGCAACAAATTATCTGATAACTATTTTCTCCAATAAGATAGTGATACGTGTAGGTTTTATAAGAGAGTAGTGATTAGGGATCATTGCGTGAGTCCTAGAATTAAGAACAAGAAAAAGTGCATCCACTCAATGTTGAAGAAATCTCCGGTTATTCTAAGGTAAATTTAGGTAAATGCTCCCTCAAAATCTGTCGCATACTTTGCCGACTATGCGACCAAAAAAGAGTAATATTTTGAATGCGTATATGTGTACGTAAATTCGTAAAATTGATGAAAGAAGTTCAAAAAATTGCAATCTAAACTATGAAAGAAGTAGCCTAAATATTTTTTTTCCGTTTCTGTAAGTTCAATATTCAGTAGTCCGGTTTGCCTGGTGGGATGCCTTAAGATGATCTTCTAAGTCTTAATTAAGACCTTGTATGAATTTAGTAGAAAATTTCTGTACCCTTTATTACTTTCCATTCTGTATTTGAAAAGTAAAATTCCATTTTTTTTTTAAAAACCTTACCTTGATTTATTAAACAACACAGCCTACCTTTCTTAAATAAATATGTGAATGCATTAAAACTAAAAAGTATTCTGAAGTAGGAAAAAAACTTTGCAAATATCGCAAACTGTTTTATTATTTTTTTTTATCAACTTTTTTCGCTCACTTGCTGCATTGCTTCGTTATTTCATTCAATTCATTTATTACATTTCATGTCACTCTGAACTTTAATAGTATTTTTCATATCTGTGTGACGGTCTATGAAATGTCTATCGTCTCAAGGGGGTCATATTTTGGCTCAAAGGTTTTAATAAATTACCACATTATATAAAAATTTTTTTAAAAACAAGTCAAACAATGTTTGTGTGGCTGCTTCTAGAAGATTACGGTCTTCCATTAATTGAAGAAAGGTATTCTTTAAGGTGAGCAAAAGTTCACATTTTTCAACTCGGACTTAATTTAAGTTGGGTTAGCCTATCAAGACCAGATTAGAGTTACGTTGCACCCTCCTGCGTACATACATTAACCTTGTATTGTGCTATCTATCAGTATCTCTTGACTTATTATACTAAACTCCCAGCTAATAGTCTATGGGGTTCCCCTGAAGATGGAATATTATGATTCTTACTAGAGCATTAATTTAAAGTTATAAGTATTATAATTATTATTGTTTCTTTAGTGTTAATAAAAAAGCAATTAGTAATTAAAAACTGTTCTTTTCTCTCCTTTACAGATCTCTCTTTTACCGATTTCTCTTTTACAGTGTAGAAGTTTTAAAAAAGCACACATTTGATTTTGTGAAAGTGTAAGTGTATGAAATGTATTTACAATTCATCTAAAACTTGCTGGCTTTCTAAACAAGGTAAGTAAAATGATTTAATATTTTCTAAGCCAACATAAATTTTCTTGTATTTCATACAAAAAGAAAACGATAAAGTTTTAAAAAGCTGGACGTATATAAATATTCAGCGCTGTAGTGTTTAACCAAATGAAATGTATGAGCGTGCATGAGGCAATTCTTCATGAAATTATTTACAACACACTTTGTTTTTCCTATGAAACGAAATGTGGTCAGATAAATTGACTGGCAAAAAAGATATGACCTTTTTTAAACGGAATTTATTGGGCTTTTGGTTTGCCCATGATTTCCTTCTACAGTGTTGTATTTTCACACACACATGCTCACAAGATGTGCATTTGCAGTAACTACATTTTTTTAATTTGTATTCATATCAAAAACATTTGAGCATATTTTATTTCATTTCATTTCATTGTATTCAAAAGACTTACGATCGTATGCCATCGTTATCAAGCCAATCGATACAGCTCGCTACAGCGCCTCGACAAATAATGACGTGTTGAAATTTTCCCTCAATATCCGAAGACTGCACTGCCGATCAGCCATTGCACAAAACAATTGCTATTTTGTGTAATAAAAATCGTTAAAACATACAAAAATATTATCTAAATCGAAAAGTTTAGCTGTACATTATCTGAACTTCCTGCAAAGCACAGCAAATACTTTAACCGGAAACTAAATACATATACACATACCAGCGTACGTGAGCACGCATGTATAACTATTGCTGAGAGACAAATGTTGAATTTAGTCGTAATAATAATTAAAAATGTTTCCTTTGAGTTGGAATGACTTCTTTTTTTCCGTGGCTACTGAAGAGAGAGGAAGTAGAAAGGTATTGGAAAAACCAAAAAAAAAAAAAAAAATGGAAATAATTTAAAAGAAAAATATTTTTGAATTAATAAAAAATGTTTGTTTTAAAAAGAAAAAAAAAACAAAAGGAAACAATAAAATAGACAATTTATTTGTTGATATTCTTTCTTTTAAGTTATAAATTTAAATTGTTTTGTAACATTTTTTTTTTTAACTGAGTTACTGGGTTTGCCCCATTTCCAGTTTTGAGTCAATTGGCACAGCCGACCAAGTTGAAAGGATATTTAATAAAATGATGTGAATAATTTAAATGCATTTTTATACCCCCATCGCATATATCAAATTGTGCCAAAAGTGGCAGTTGCCTCATTCGGTTTCATTTTCTCAATCAAACAAAGACATAATCCTACCAAACAAACCAACAAACGTTATCTGGTATGCCTGTTCCACTTTAACCCCTCCTTTCCTACTTTTTTGTCTTCGATAAAATTTGTTTGATGTCATTGCTTTTGGTTTGGGCAATTAATCAATTACTTTGTAAAGTATTTTCCCATGAGACTTCCTCACCATACTGACTGTGTGTCATATGGTTTTGCAATTTAATTTCGTTTGAATGATGTTCGTTATATTATTTCACATTCTTTGTTACGTTTTTGTTTTTTTTTTGGTTTTTTTTGAACAACAATCATATAAAAGCCCAATACAATGAATGCAGTATTTATGGCAATTGTTCTATTAAGGGAATTGCAACTGGGATGGAAAGCCAAAACAATTTGAAAGTGCGGTAGCAATTTAATATCGCCTTGATATGAAAATGTTTGCCAGTAATAGGAAGTGAGAAATTAGAATTTTCTTTATATATGCCACAAATCAATCTTCATTCATCATCTGTATCATCTTGCTCCAATTTATCAAATCGGGCTACTCAAAACAAACAATTAAAAAGCAAAAACACTGCGTAGAATGCAACGCTCCATCTTTTACAATTGACCTACTCGGACATGACCACAGACAATGACTATTGAAAACATTTTTTTTAAAACTCTCTAAATAGCAGAATTTTTTTAAAATTAAATTATTAAAAAAAAATTATTAAAATCAAATTAATTAATTTTGTTTTTATTTCAAGTATGTAAAAACACGTCAGAACTACTTGATTTGGAAAAAAGCCTAACTGAAAGCAATAATTAAATATTAAATTGATTGTAAATATATTTTATATATCTGTAATTATATATCTGTTATTTTCTATATTCCATTTCTTTTAGAGATTATGTTAATGAATATCTCCCCTTAACCCAGGAATCCTTTCTAAAAGGATCTGATTAATAATAATTTTTTTCAGTTATTAATTATTTTAAAAAGGTATTCATAATTTTTTCCAAGTTCAGCCATTAATTTGTTATTTTTTTAATATTTCTTTTACACCAAATTTGTAGACTTTTGGTAAATTCTAAAGATATTTAATTAACTCTATATTTTTGAAGTATTCAATATGAAGGAATATGATCTGAAAGGATATTACAGTGATACCCACTTACCTTATGACATACTAAAGTTTTATTGTATGATTTAAAGCTTTTTCTTTTAAGAAAGTGCTTACAAAAATTAATATTTTCTTATAATTAAATTTTTGTTCAGTAAAAAATAAGAGTTCAATTAAACTTTTATTTCAATAACAATTTATTTTAGTTATTCTTTCCAATTTTTATTTAAACGGACTGGGGAAATATTTTATAATTTAAATGAGCTTATAAGAAACGCTCACGTTCCACATACATTTCTTTGTGATCAATATTTCTCTCCAAAAAAAAAAAAAAAGTTCAATTAATTATTTTTCTTAGCTGCATCAACTTTTTAACTGCTTTTGCACTTTTATTAAAATTATATTGTATTAAGTATTTAAGTATTTTTTTATTTTTAGAATTTTTTTTTAAATTTTTTTTTGTGTCAAATCAAATGAATCAAAATGAAGTTCCCTTTTCTTTTTTTGAAACAATTAGATTTTTCTTTGGCACGGAATAAATAAGTTACAAAAAGTAAAAGGTAGCACAAGAATAAATATGACAGGATACTTTTAGTTTAGAGAGCAAAAGAAAAACCAAATTGAATACCGGAGAAGTTTTTGTTTTGCCAACCCTAAAAGCATGTCAATTATAATTTACAAAATTAAATGAAATTTATGGTTTTTACATCTTTGCAGAAAATTGAAAACAAAAAAAAAAAGATACATTAAGAGCAATAGAAGCCACTGGCAGTCCTCAATGTTCAGCTCAGTAAGCAAACTAATGATAGCGAATGGTAATACGGGCTAGTAGAGATGAGGGTGGTCTTGATGGTTTCTAGTTGGCCACATCCTGCATCTGTATAAGCACGGGAGAGTTTATGGCGGGGTGTATGGCAGTAGTGATGTGTTTTTCTTCTCTTTTACATTTCCTCTTTGGCAACCCACTGCCAGCACAGATTCCAAATGTAGCAACCAACACAAACCTGTGACACATACGCGCTTTTTTTTTATTAATCCTTGACTGTGTTAAGAATCCTGTCTGTCTAGAGAGTAGTGCATATATTTCCCAAATGTCAAAGTACAACACGTACTTAAGGCTTGCTGTGTGTTGAGTGGTGGCTCCCTTCAGTTGTTTCCCACAACTGGATTAGTAGCTGTCATTTCAAATAACGATAGTAGCTACGAAGATTTTTTTCTACGTTACTCTGGTTTACTTGCAGATAACCATCCTTAATAAATGTCCTTTGGTGGGATTAACATACAGGTGCTCTGCTGTGAGAATGCAATAGGGGCCACGTTTTATCAAGAATTGTGGTATTCTACAGTGCTTTAAGTCGAATTGATAATTCTTGGTAATAATAATAATTATTTGGATATTATCCTGTTTTTAGTTTATGAGTTTTTTTCCTTCAAAGTGAAAGTTTTTTGATGAAGCTCAAGAAATGGTGGCGATAATTGAAGCGAAAAAAAACTTTTTGTAATTAATAAACTAAAATTTTCTTTAATGTAAAATTAGAATTTTATTTTATTTCAAACTTTGTTCAATAAACATTTATTTTAAATATTATTATTCATGTGGGTCAAGTACGTGTCCTTAATGTTAACTAAGTGTATATAATGACATTTGTAAACACTGTGGGAAAAGTAAGTTGATCTCTAGATTGATAAAAAGAAAATTTAAATGTTTTAATTAATTATTAAACAAGATTATTTGGGATTTCAATTCAAAGATATATTTATCTTTGCCTTGACTTAAATTTTCCTCTGACACACGGCCACTTCACTCCATCGTAGCTACGATTATGTAGCGAATAACTTTCTTTCAAAATCGCCAGAGAAGACAGATTTTTGTTATTCACTTCAGATTTGAAATTATTTCATAGATAAAAGTATATAAAATATTAAATTAGAATCGCATAAAGATCAGTTTATATCGCTCCAATGTACGAGGACAAACCGCAGGAACTCCTAACATGGTCATATTCCATATGTGAGCAGTTGCTCGTTGATGTGTGAATATGCAAAGAACGCTATCTACCTTTTCTTGCCTCACATTCAGCCTTGTACAGACTGCTTTCCAATGCTTTCTTGTTTCTATTTTGCAGCTTAAGTTTTATTTCCCTTCACTTCTGTTTACCTATTCAACAAGCCAAAGAGTTTGTAGTCCTAACGGGTTTGTATTTTTGATCTAAAGCAATTCCTAGTTTCCTTTAAGTTACTGCCATGAATGTTTGCCTTGCCTTGATGCAGCTGATCTGTAACTATTAGAGATCCTATTTCTCCATTATTATTTAAATTTATTGTATCATGTTCAGTCTTTCATTTGATTTTGAAAATGTTTTATAAATACTTTTTTTAAAATAATTCCAAATCAATTTTTTATAATGTAGATTCGTTTAGCAATTTTAATCTGAAAGGATTTAAAGGATTTTTGCTTAGAGTTTTGCTTTTTGTGATTAATGATTGAAGCACAAAAAACACCATCTGTTCAGTCATTCTTTGGCCGCCAAGCTTGTATTCACACATCCATAACTTTTTCTTCATGTATTGTTCCAATATGCCGTGCTCTCTATTCCGGCACACTACATACATGGGCGACCACATCCTGTCTGAATAAAGTCTTTTATTTTTTAATTTTTAATTCTTAATTTGTTCTTTACATTATATAACTTAAATAAAGCTTTAAGTTAAATAAAGTCATAGCCTTCAAAGTTATAAATATAAGAAAAGAAAGGATTATTTCTGGAATTGAATATCTAAGAATTCATCCTTCGAAACCACAATATATAGTTTATTATTATTATGGTTTTTTTTTAATACTAAAGGCTATGGAACTGTAGTTTTTATTTTATTAGATTTCCTTTATAACAACGCAAGGAGTTTCCTTTTATAAAATGTCTTGGTTTCATTTCTTTGATTAAGTCTTCTTAATTTTAATTTTTAAGTAAATTTTTTATTATGAAAATTTTACTTAAAATGGCAACATTTTCAAAGGTAAAATCTTCGAGGACTTGGTCCACATTCTATCTCTGCATTGGCATTTCCTTCCATCTTTTATTACAAAAGATGTCCTTTTATCTTTTATTTTAAAAGATAAACAGCTTTTAAATACCGCACTGATTTCAAGACACATCTCGAAATCATTCTCCGTAAATATATAAAACAGAAAACATAATTTATGAAGTAGACGGGGAATGGTAATAATTCCTAATTTGTGATTGCGTATATGAGTGTTAGTTTCAGTCACACAAAAAGGCAAACTTAAATAGAAATGAAAATTTATTAGAACTTCAACAAATTAGAGCCGCAAAGACACAAGGACACCAAATGCGCGACGTTGTCATCTTCTAGGACAACGAGAATAAAACTATATACAGCAGGCAGCTTGATATGACCGTACGAGAGGGGCGTTTACAAAAAATTCTCATATTACTTTTCTATAGAATAGTTGGCAGGCACTGTAAAAAGAAGGTGTGATTGCAAATAATTACAGGGTTTGCACTTAAATTCAATCAGACTGCTGTACAATTGTTTCCATAAATACAAAAATTTCGTTTTGTTTGGCAAAATAAGGGGAGAGTCTGAAAATAAATAACATTTATTTTGCAAATGTTACTATTCCAAATTAAAGTCTTTTATTTTTAGACAACGAGCTGGCAGTTAATGAATTTTGCAACATATAAAATATTTTCCCCTGAAGGACATTTTTTTATTTGAGTTATAAATAACAACAATTTAACAAGTATTTGGTATTTGAAGCTGGTCGTACTCGTACGTTTGTTAGTGGTGATGAATTTTTTTTTCTGCTCGCGCCAGAGTGAAACTTAAAAAATGGACAGAAAATTAAATAAAATTTATCGCAACGCATTTTTTTCAATTTTAACAGGCTTGCGGTATGCTACTTTCAGAGCATGTCTTGGCTTGTTTTGTCAGTTTAAAAAATTCATGCGCACACATTTACATACATAATAAAACGAATGTGTATGTGAGAATGTGTTTGTAAGAAAATGCTCATAACAATTTATGTAAATGTTTGTTGGCTTGCTTGTGGCCACCCAAGTGACCACAAACACAGCTAAGATCACAGGACATGCCTAGCTCGCTGCCCTCGTTATTATTGTTTGACAAGAACACCATTTTTAAAATAGCAAAAATCCTTTGAAGCATGTACGTAAGATTTTTATTGTTTTAAACAAAGTATTTAAAAATTATAAAAAGTTTTATTAACTAAATAATTTTGTTTATTGAAAAAGTTGGTGCTTCTTCTACCAGGACTTAGCTTGTCATATACGAATGGACATATTTTTCACGATGGTGCAAGAACTACTTTATTCCATCGTATTTAATTTTCTATCCAGTAGGCTGTATATATACGAAGAAGCTCATTCAAGACTGTAAGCCAACCAGCTCCATTGACTCGTTGGCCTTACAGCCACAATGTGGACTGCAATACGCTATTCCATTGTTATTACCATCATTAGCCCTGGATTTTCGAGTCATTTTACAGCATGATCAATATTATTTAATTTCAAAAGAAAAATAAATAATTTCTTGGCATGCTATACACTATTGGTCACATCTGTGTTGTCTGCAGTTTTCTGCAAAGGGCACACTCGCCTCTAAGAGTTGTATCTGAAATAATTTAAATATAAGAGTATAAAGTCGCTGAAAGCTAGAAAGTATGCAGTTATGAATCTATCAAGTAACATAATTATGCTAAAGGAATATAACATATTTTATATTGTATAAGTTGACTAACATCTTTATAAGATAAACTTATAAGTGCTTAGTAGAGCTTAAGGTCCACTGACCAAAACTCATTTATAATTAGTCTTCAATTTGTAATTATTTTTAGATTTATACTCGTAAAGAAACATTACATGAAATTCATTATTTTTACAAATAATACAAAATGTTACCAGTTTGCTGGGGGAATCAGAAACCACGGCAAACTGGGCAAAATTGTATACATTTACGGCCCATATTTGCATGTGTGTACGTTTATCTGCTGCTATTCATGTGTGAGCGTGTATTTTATTTGCATAGCAAAATCGCCTAAAAGCATGCTGTAAAAAATGTTATCTTCAATTCCTTAAGCATACTGGCCACTATAATACACAATACTATGCCATAATACACATGTTTATGAACTTGTGTCTGATATTTTTCATTCTGTCCTTTTTATTCTTTTCGTCACACATGCCATACGAGAAATATTCAGCATTTTTCCTTCTTGGGGATTTTTTCTTGTTTTCTTTCTTTTTTTTTTGTTTTTTTTTTTTTTGCTGTAAATGGTGAAAAAGAGGAATGAATCAATATATTAACGCGTATGTAAACTAAACTAACATGTAAAGGGCAAGTTGTGTTTTATCTGCGAGGGTTGCTGAATATTGTAATCGGAAGTCGCTTTCTATTGTTTTACAAGGATGTCAGCCAGGTTCTTGCCTTACGTGCTTAAAATTATCAAGCTAATTTCCGGTATATTCACGTACTTTTCTCCTATAGTTTCTTAGGAGCCGTTTTCAATTATCATATACACAAGCATCATTATCAATTTTAGTTTATATTTTAATTTTATTTAATTTAATTTTATTAATTTATTATCCTTAACGCAATCAAAATTTCCGTTTGTATCTTTAAGTACGAGCATTCTTTGTGTCAACGAATCAAAGAAGACCATTTGCAATTTACTGCTATTGCATTATGTTTGGCAATAAATCCTTTGAAATTAAATGCATTTCTGTATGTTGATCTGTGTCCTGTGCCCTGTGCCCTGTGCTCACCTCTGCCCTCGTATATTTGTCTTAAGTTTTAAACGTCTGCTTAAAATCTGTATGTCTGCAAGTGTTAATGTTCTATTGTAAGTCTGTATGCATGATGATGTGTTCCTGTTGAAATTTAGTAACATTCAGTAAGTGCATACAAGATGGTCATAAAGGACATTTTATTACTTGTACTCATACTTGGCATAACAGCAATTTGGCATGAAATGTAGATAACGTGCATTTTTCAAATTCTTTAAGTTTTTAGACAAGACCATAATTTTTGCGAAAACAAAAGAAGCAAAGAAAATAAATGTTACGAATGGAAAAGGAAGAAAAAAATTAAGAAAAATGAAAAATTGTAGAGTCGGGCTTTAAAGTAACTATAATTTATATTTAAGATTTTATATGGCGGTAAACAATTTAAATAAATTGAGACTTTGGAATGTCTCTGTTAAGATTTCAAAGAAAATTTATGACTGAAATTATAAGGTAAGACTATTATTTTTTATTTTTTGAAGCCCACAATTATTTATTAGAATTTTGATATAAAAATTCTTGAAAAATTAGCAGGCTGTACAGCCCAACTATGCTTTTCTATTTTAGGGTTTCTCATTTAGGCACTGGCATCGCTTGTAGATGTTCGGCAAATAAGATTTAATGGGCTTTCGCAGTGGTCCATAATGGCGTAGTAAGAAACATGGGCAATGCATAGCGTAGGAATAGGTCAACACCAGGAGTGTAAACCCAGAAACAGTTTCAAGCCTGATTTATTGTATGTATTGTAGTGCTCCTACATCTCAACATTGCACAAAAAAAAAAAAAAAAAAAAAATTGCTAAACAAATCAATTGTCATGCCCATATTATAATTTTGTGAACGTTTACTTTATTTTCTATTAAATAAAACATTAAAAAAGAAATCAGCTGATTTTTTAAAATCATTTTACCGAATATTTTGATAAAAATCAATATTTTTTTGGAAGCAAAAAAAAAAAAAAAAAGTGGCCAAAAATGAAATGATGGCGCAATACGAGCCACTGTTTACCTATTTTAAAATTGTATTTTAAGCAAGTTTGTCTCTTTGAGAAAAAAAAAATTGACAAATCAGTATGCTAGACATATCAAATGTTGTATACAAAAAATAATATTCTGGGCAGGACTATTTCCCCTTTATATATACTATACTTTCGTTTACAATTCACATTCACATGGAGTTCAGAGGGTTATAAACTGGCTAATTAAATATTTGATTGATTCCCAAAGGAACATCCTGTTTCATATTGTTTATAAATTGTTGCACCACATAATTCTGTCTAAACACTCTTTTGTATTAAGTATGCACTTATCTCAATTGCAATAATTCCACACAAATCGGCTCTAAATCGATGACAATAATATTTTGCATTTAAATCGTTTTGCATTTATCGTTTCCTTCTCAACGTATTATTTGCCTCAACCATTCATGGCCCCTTTCAACTCTTGACTACCTGTTGTTCTTTAGGAGTCCCATACTTGTCAATAAAGTTTTTATTTAATTTTTTATTATTGTTATATATCCTTCGTATAACTAAAATTTCAGCATTTTTAATAATTCATAAAAAAATCGCACAAGAATCATCCGAAAAATATAAAATCTTATTGTTATTATTCATTTGTGTGCAGAGTATACATTTAAGGATGGAAAAAGGCACTCGATAGCAGTAAAAAGGGGAGCCAAATAAAATAAAATATATACTGATATTTTTATTGCGTATTCATTTGCCTCATTGTTGTCAATTTGTCAGCAATTTACAACAGTTTTTGCTTTAAACTCTCTTCGATATGTACCATTTTTTGTTATTTGTATGCGTGCTTTGTATCTGTGCAAAGTAGTGTTTGCCTTTCTTTATAAGTCACTGCTCAGACGCATATGTATGTAATTGGCGAACACATTTTCCTGGAAGATTTTTCCAACATGTTCTGTTGTTGGCACCAGAAAATATTTTTAAATTTCTTTGCTTTTATTCCATAACTTTAAAATCCTGTAAACTTTATTATTTATTTTATTTATTTCAAAAAGTTCGTGTAAAGAGCCTCTATTGGTTTCAAAGCCAGCTGACTATTGGCTTTGAGGCGAATTCGTACAGCTGGCCAATTGTTTGTTTTTCGCAATTATTGTTTGTTTAAAAACGTCACGTCTCTTAGAAAAGTTAAATAGAAGCATAAAAAGTTTTTAAATAAAGAAAATTATTGTGCAATATTTTTTTTTCTGGAACATCATGCAATTTGAAATAAATTTGTTAGCACGTTTAAATAAGTTTGAACTCATATTTTTCAAAAGAGACAATTTTACTGAAAAAATTATCTGTCATTTTAAATGCATCCACTGTTAAATAGTTGACCTTAAAAGCGGAAGTGACGTCTGATTTCAAAGGGACTTGAAGTATTTCTTTTTTGGCAATAATTATTTTATAAAAATTAATACAAGAAGAAATATAAATATTTGAAACAGTTTTTGCTTTTTAGCTTAAAAATTATAAAGCGAAGTATGAAAAAATGAAATTGTAAGCCGTTTTGCGACATACACAATAGAAGTACCAGACTCATAGCTTGATAATCAGCCTCATATCATAAACATACCATAAAGTGACGATGCAATGGATCAGCACAGGCTCAAAGTTAATTACAAAGCTTGATGGCAGCTCTGAAGACATAAGATCTTTTATAGATTTGCTTAAAACTACTGGACTCAATAAAAGACTTGCACGAATCAAAAGCCTATTCATTGATTAAATGAATCAACAATAGAACAAATTATAAGCAGAACAGTGAAATAAATAAATAGAACAGTGAAAGGTGAATCAGTTGGACTGCAGAATAATGAGTGGAAAAATAATGAATACAAAGCAAACATGAAATTATAAAACTGACAAAAACCTCTAAAAATCGCATACGTATCAGGCAGATTACCATGCGAATTAGCCAAAAAAAGCGGCAGTAAAAGCTTTAACTGAAAACCGCTACATTGATCAAGTAAATATTATAATGGCAGTAGGGTGTTTCAACTATACGAATTAAGCAATCAGCAAATTGAAACAGAATATGCCCAACAGAATCCAATTTAGCTGCCATGTTTTACTTTAAATAAAATTCAAAGTGCTTTGGAAGGCGAATTCACTAATTTCAAGCGAATTCGAATCTACATGCATACATCTAGGATGGTGTAGTTTTGAACCGCCCGCTGAATCACTACGCATATAACTATCTCGTGGCCGCTCTCCATGGTTTTCTAGTTTTCTACAGCAAATCAGATGAGGTGTGACCAATTCGTTTGGTGTTTTAATCTTTAATAAATCGCTTTAAATCGGCTTTGCATATATGTATGTACTTGGTTTGCCGTAATGAATATTTTTATTTACGATGTTAGTGCTCAAAATGGATTAATAATGCTTTCTTCCTCGCTTTATTTGCTAGCTCAGGTGGCATCTCACTGTAGGCTCTGTGATATGCCCTTCTATGCTGCTTATTTAATTTGTAATCGTGTGGCGCGTTATCCTCTCATATACCACTCATCTTTTTACTGAGTAGAGTAGTAATGTTTTGTGGCTTATCTTCAGAATAAATTCTTAAGGCTTTGCCCTGCCGATTGCTTAGTTAGCTAAAACCGTTTACCCAAAACTTTCTAATAAGATGATTTCCTTACTTAAGGATGGCGTGTCCTTATTTGTTTTTATTTTATTAAATCACAAGTGGCCAAACATCACTGAAACAATGCTTCCTGGGTTATGGAAAAGCTTTCCGTTCTTTATTTCTTTCTCTATATTTCAGCCACAAAACTTATAAAATAATAAATACACTGTTCGTCAGTCAGTGGATACACTTTACAGTGTGTCTTTTTTTCTTCTTTGTTGTTTTTGTTATCGAATTTTATTGTAATTTTGTGCATTGCTATTGAGTGTTTAAATACTCTTATATGCATGTGTGTTTGCAAGTGTATGGGGTTATGTGTAAGTGTGCGTGTGCGTGTATTGAATTTATAAGATTCATTTATTGTCACTGCTTTACATTTGACCTTTTATCGCCTTAAATCATTTTGTATTTAAAATAAGTTTAGTTAGTCTCGGCTTTTTTGCCACTTCTCTCTTATTCATCTTATTTCTTCCTTGTTTGTGTTTTTCTTCTTTGTTTGTTTGTTCTGTTTTTGTTTGATAAGTATTTTCCTTTTCCTTATTGTTTGTTTCTTTCTTGTTTTTGCTGGCATTTGTTTATTATTTAAAATCCTCCAAGGAAGAAATAGGACTTTAATGAATCAACAATTTTGATGACGTAGATGCCATTATTGTGCAGAATAAATATAAGATTTCTCAGAGGCATTGAATTCTGAAAAGCAAAAGGAATTATAATAGTAATTATTAATTTTGTAATTGTAGAAATTATTTTTTGTAGAAATTTGTCTTTTCATGCCCGTTTCGCCTTTTAAATTACATTTAATTAAAATATTAATATTACTAATTTTAAAGAGATGATCTTCAGTCAGATTTTTCTCAGCCACAATTATATTTCTTTTATTTGAAATTTGCGAGATCGAGTCTACCGTGTTGCATTTACAATGATACCAGATTGATTGTATAGGAGAATTTAGAACTTCGACTTAGGAATTGTGCCGTAATGAAGAAAGAGGGTAATCACGTAGGAACTAATACCACACAGGCCCACCAAGGGAGCACAGATATCAAATAATATATATGTTTGTAATCTATTTAAAAAAAAATAATCTTAACAACGAGCACTGTTTATGTTATTTACTATGGATAGTATAGTATATAAGTATGTATACATATATATATATAGTATATATACTATGTATAGTATAAATATAGTACTATACTATATATATGTATAGTATGTCTACTATATATATAGTATATATTTTGTATATACAGTATGTATAGTATATATACTTTATCAATAATATATATATATAATATGTATAATATATAAATAGTATGTGTAATATATATACTCTCTATATAATATATATATAGTATAATATATATATATATATATATATAGTATATAGTGTAGTATATATATTATATATATATTATATAGTATAGTATATATTATACATATATAGTATATATATTATATATATAGGATGTATATTATATATATAGCATGTACAGTATTTATACACTACATGTGGAGTAGTATAGTTTGTATAGTATATATATAGTATGTTTAATATATATATATAGTGTCTATAGTAAATATATAGTATGTATAGTATATATACAGCATCAACAATATATATATATAGTACGTATATTATATATACAGCATCTATAATATATGTATATAGTATGTATAGTATATACATAGTATGTATTGTATATAGTTTATATAGTATGCATGCTATACCTATATATAGTTTGTATAGTAAGTTTGTATACGAGTCTAAGCAACAGCACAATTCTTCATTAGTGGACTTTCATCCCAAAAATTAACACTATTTGCAATGCGTGGTGAGGTTCGGCCTAAAAATTAGGGCAAGCAATTGTATTACCGATTAAACTTTTTAATGAGACCTCACATTACGTCGTTGCTCTATTGAATCAATAGAGTTGTGTGAGCTTTCCCCTCCTCCCCTAAAGATTTTTAAATATTGGCCAATGCGTGGAGGTGTCGTTCCGTTTGCAGTCGGATGTAGGCTTTGACCGCCATATTTGTCAGGTAAAGAGTGCCTCTGAGCTTGTCTGAAGTTTTAGAAAAATATTTGTTACAATGCACCATCATTAACGTTTTGAGAGTAGGTTTTTGGAGGAAAAAAATGAATTTCCATATATTTTGCTTGTAAAAATATATATATATATCTATATATATATAACGAATGATTCTTAAATTTGGTTTTAAAACAAACTTTCGATATTTCAGAACAAATAGATGGAATCAGATAGGCCAAAGACAATTATAATAATACTCATATTATGACGGATTGTGCAAATTTATGAATTACTTATGTGTATGATCACAAAAAATGCCTTTGTAATTCTCAAAAGGTTTTGAAAATAATAGTATAAGATAATAACATTTATCATTATTTTTCTAGAATGGTTTTCTTGAAGGTCCTCTGATGATTATTGAAATGGCGGAAAATTATTGAAATGTTTTATAGACTTTTTGACTTAATCCTTTTATTTTTTTTCAAAAACCTCATCTGAAAATATAATTGCTGGTGCATTTTAATAAATATTTTTCTAAAAGCCCAGAACAACGCACATGCGTGATACAGTTCAGTATTGTGTTATCATTTGTCAACAAATTGTTGACGAATTTTGGACAATTTAAAAATTGTTCTCTTTTTGCAAATCATTCTCAATGTGGCCACCGTCCGGGTTTAAATATAAAGTGTTGAATAACTGCATAGATAGAAAAAATCCAGGCCATTTAGATTGTTTTATTGTTTTCATATCCCGAATTCATTCACGCCTGATTTATTTTACATTTTAAGAGATCTTGTTTTCATTGGTGAAAACAGAAAAGTAAAAAAAAAAAAAAAAAATAAATAAATAATAATTGCGTATATAAATTATATAATTGGAAAGTAGTTGTAAAGCATATTAAAATAAAGGCAATTTTCGTTACGATTATAAATAATTCGAAACACGTTTCGAACACAAATTATTGCTGTTACCTTTCGATTTCAAAAATTAATACATAATTCTCTTTTATTTATTTATTTTTTTTTTATTTTTATTCCTCCAGGTGTGCCGACAGAGGGAAAACGAATATAATAAATAAGTTTTTCGTTTCTTCAGTAACGAAAAAACGAACTGGTTGTTCAAAGCTTTTAATTTAAGCTTACTATATTTCTATACGTCCCTCTTTAAAATGGCAGTTTAGGAAAATGGCTAAAAACCTGAATGGAAAACGTTATTGTGAAAAAAGCCTTTTACAAAATACGGGCACGTACACAACTGTTTTACTGTATTGCCTTTGAACAAAAGTTTCTTCTTTGAGCTTTTTTTTTTTTTGGCAAATTTCAATCTTTTTTATTTTTTAATTTTTTTTTTTTATTTTTTTTTTTTTTTTTTGGTTTCTTTATATTTTTATTTTGTGAAAGTATCCATTGATATTTGATTTGAAAGCAAACAAATAACACAAAGAAAAAAAAAGTTAATAAAAAGTTTAAAATATAAAACTTTTTTCTTCCTTCCATTGTGGCTCTTTTACTTTCTTGAACAATAATGGAAGTAATTTGTTTACACTCGAAGCGTGAAGTGAGAGGGCAAGGGAAATAGGACGGAATAAAATTGAAGGAATTGAAATAAAGATGAAACGTGCTATTAAAAATTCACTCACCTGCATGTTGTTTAGTATTTTTGCAAACTCCGGACTGCCAATGTTGTCGACTAGTTTTGAAAATTGTTCATTGGCCTCGAGTTTATCAAAGAACGTAGCCAGTATTTGATCCTGTGGCAGTACATCCAAAACGCTATCGACCAATCCATGTAATCCATTTAATTGTTGCTTTGCTGTTGTTGTTTCCTCAAAGTCTATTGTTGTTGCCTCTGTTGTTGTTAAATTCGGCAACTTTGTTGTAATTTCGATTTCAATATTGGATAAGGTTGGTTTTATTTTATTGTTTTGTTGATTTTCTTCTGCATATTCAATATCTGTAGCACGTAGTGGGGGGAAGAAGTAAAAACAATGTTGGTTAATTTTAATTTTTTATTTCTATTTTCGAAGTATAAAGAATTTAAAATTTTTGGAACTGAGACCAGAGGTGTTCTATTTTCTACTGGTGTACTTAGGGAAATAAAATAATCGAAGTAATAATCAGGAGAGCGAAAGCCCATCAGAGGTGTACAAGGCTTGATACGATTTTCGTATTCGCTTAAATTTAAAGGGCATGTGCTTTACCTTTTTAGCTTTTACAATCTAAAAGCTGACCGTTGTTAGCAAAAAAAAAAAAAAAAAAATAAATAAAAAAAAAATTAAAATAATAGTTTTTTGTAGTGGAAGTTTTAAAAAAAAAATATATATTTTTTTATTCATTTTTAATCTGACACATTCCTTATAAGAGAAATATCTTTTTATTTTAGTCTACACCCCATTCGAATTTCACTGTTTTTAGTTTGTCTAACGCTGCTTTAAAACTCTTATTATTAACTTTGAGATCAACATTAAAATTTTTTGTCTTGCGAATTGTTTTTTATTAGGAAAACATTTCCTTCTGGCATTTTTGATCGTAGAGTTCCTTGTAATCGTCTTAGCATTCAAACCTTCTCAGTGTGAACAGGGATTTCATGGTCTGTGGTTCTCAGGCTTGCTATACATTCCTAATGGGTATCAATTAACCACAGGGCACAGTCAAGACAGTGAAGGATATAAATCCTTTTTAGCTATCGCCTGAAGGTTTGATATGCGCCGTGATCCTATTCAATTTATTTCCCTCATATCTGACCATCCTAGACAGCGTTGTATGCATGGGCCCACCTATTCGCGGTTTCACGGCCATCTTAGTTAAATAAAGTCTTGTTACAATAGGATCTTGCACTACCAGCTCGCAAAACCTTGCAACAATTCCATCAGGAACAAACCTGGGTTATCCCCACAGCCATATGGGCATGTAATCTCAATGGAAGATTTACTAGGTATCAGTTTAATTTGGCAATCAATTTTATTCAATTGTATTTCGAAAGAGCTTTCAATAAATCAAACAAAAACGTGCTTTAATGTGAAAAAAGTTTTTAAAAATATCTAATAAATTTTATGTCCTTTTCTCTTAAACACCATATTTGCGCTTTCGCTGCAAACATGACATAAATAAAGTTTTAATAAATAAGTATCACTTACAATTTGTTTCGGCGAGGTTTTTTATTGTTTTCCCCTCCTCTCGTGCTGATGATGTTGCCACTGTTGCATCTTCGCTTATATTTGGTAGAGGACTTATTGCTGGCTCCGTAATTGCATTCTCGTATGAGGTTAGATGTGTTAAGGCTGTGACAAATTTGACTAAATCTAAACCACTATTATTTAAGTATTGTAAAAATGCTGACATTTCCGGTACAGCAATTATGTGCTGCTTTAGAATAACAAAGTCACGACTAGACATAAAGGAATGGGCACGTTGAACTTCCGGATCATTGTGGTAATAATGGTTGACGATTGTTTTAACTTTAGCAGCGGGTATTAGGGACAGAAAATCACTAAAGTCCAGCGGTGTAACGTTAAGGGGAGTGACCTCTTCATTTATGTCGGGTTGCAATTCAATTTCATGTGGTATACCATCATCAGTAACATCCTCATCGTCATCGACAACAATCATCGATGAGTACGTTGTGTCTGTTAATGAATCGGTATCTTCTTCATTGCTGCTGCCATTGCTCTTGCCAATGCCAACTCCACCACCAGCACCATCCATTCTTGTGTGATGAAATTTAAAATGTTTTTCCACATTTTGGAGTTGTTCATGTTGCTGTTGCTGTTGCTGCTGCAGTTGGGGTTGGGGTTGCTGGTCTTCAGCATGCTGGTAATGCAATTTCATTTCATGCTGCTGATGATGTGGGTTAATTGGTCGTTTGTCGAGAAAAATCAAATCATCAATATTGTCCGTTGGTCTGGAATCATTCTCTTGGGTCTCCCATGCACCCTCATTCGAAACTATTGTTTGTTGCCTTTGCATTTGTTCTCTTCTTTCCGCTGCAATTATTAAGAAATCATTGTCGTCATTGCTCTGGATGTTGGCGCTTTTAGTGTCCTGCACCACTTTTGCATTTTTATTTTCACTCTTATCGCTACTACTGCTTAAATTTGCAGTTATTGCTGTACTAAGGCCACCACTCTCACTGCTTGCTGCATTTTGTGGCAACATTGTAATAATTTGACAGCAAGTCAATAACATCAAACTAATTGCATAAAACAATTTTCGATTTTCCACCATTTTGATTTTAATTTTCGATTATTTTCACGTTAGAATTTTTTTTCTTGCTTTTGCTTTATGATTTTCTATTCAAAATCTTCTCCTCAATTTAGTATTTGTGCACTCCTCTCTAGTTGCATCGACTAGTATTTAGTTCGGTACGTATGCAAGTGTTGTAAGTACAAAAGCTATCTGTCTACTTGATTTTAAGTTCTACAGATTTTTTTCTCTATTATTTACATCTACGTACTACATACGTATGTACATATTTCTCATCAATATTTTATTCATTTTGGTGTATAAAAATTTTTGTAACCAAATATTTGATGATGAAGAAAATGATGAAGGAAAAAATTGTCCAATAAGTGGAAAAGAACGTACCGCATTTGCCAACCGTTGTTGGGCAACTGAAACATTTCAATTGTTGCTTAATCAGTTGTAGACAGCAGTACTTTAAATAATTTCTTTTGTCTACTATTTAAGTGGGGCTGCTATTTGTTGGGGATGCTGCTGTTTATGGAGATGATTATGAATGGGTAGCATTTATTGTTGACATTTAATTCAATTAACTACGTATTAAATGGGATTACTATGGGTGTTATCCAATAGTATAATGCATACATGTACACTTGGAAGCGAAATATATTTTGTTATTCCATATTTTTAAAATAATTTTATTTATTTATGGCCCAACCATATGATGGAATCTCTAAAGAGATTTTTTTATACTGACTTTAAAACACAAATGTGAACCTACAGGGATTTACACTAAATTTAGCATTCCAGCTGCCAATAGCTAAAAAAGCGATAGTATCAGTCATGCCAGTTTCAAGACTAAAGTCTCTCCTGAAATCGTGTATTCCAGCTTTAGAAAAGCCAAACTGGGGACTCATCTATCTTGCCTGTAATTATAGGCAGTAAATTCTCAGCATAAAATACACCGCTTTGGCGTAAAAATATCCTTTTTTGGCGGCAAACAAAAAAAATATATAAAAGTATATACAAAGTATATATATTTTTTTTATCTGGATGTGTTAAGCTTTTTCAGGATATATGAAATGACTTTTAGAAATCTTTGGTGGAGCTTTTTAAAGCAAAGAAATGTATTTTATTAAGAGAGCAGCAACTTATTTTATTCTCTTAAGTAATTCTCTTCTACTCAGCGAAAAATCATTTGTATTATAAATTCCACAGTAGAACCATGATAAATAATTCTTTAACATCCACTCAATTATCACATTTATTTATTTATATTTTATTAACACTAAAACTGGATATAGTTTTTCAAAGAAGTGTTTTATAAAAAATTTAACTAGAATTAATGAAATTATTCTCGCAAGAGAAATTACGCTGACGATTTTTCGTTTCAAAAGTAAAAATTCCGCAGCAATAAAACATTTCTATGGTGATACAAATACAGTTCGCTGCACTTACGAGTATTTTAAAAATACCAAACAATATTTCCATCACAATATATTCTTACAATAATTTATGTTTTTAAACTTTGAAATTTCTTAGTTAAAAAGATGCCTTGAAACACAAACCACACACACTTTAAGCATCGACTGTTATATCTTTGAAAGTTTTCTAAGCACAAGTTGGTGGGGGTACCACATGTTGCAAAAACATTTTGTTTAATACCTTTTCGTATTAAATTTGAAGTTTACATTATTTTATGAAGACCGCAAACATATCAAACACACTGAGGAACAAGCACTAGAGCAGAGGCGGCGCACACTCGTTGGAAAGCAACAGGATGTTTACACGAAACATTCAAAACATTGTTTTCCAATTTAGTCAATGGCATTTGATATTAGCTAAAATACATAATTCAAAATGTCTCAATACAAGAATTCAATAAAGACTTATTAGACCTGTTTTTAAGGACAGAGGTTGACCGTAATAAAGACAGTAATAAACACAGCAATCCGGCAACGATAAAAGTTTTCTTTCGATTTCCATAAAAGCGAAATCGGAAATAGTTCAGTAATAAAATAATATTATTTTGCTGCAATAAAAAAAAGGGGCATCCAAAATAGGGCCAAAGCTGGATTAAATGCTAAATTTAAAGTATTTTTTTTTTTTGTTTTTATACTAAATCAATTTTAAATTCTAAATAAATTGATTTTATAAAAAAATCCTCATTTCTTTAATATTCCAGCTACGAATGTCCGTGATAATTAAGAATGTCATTGATTGCGAAAAAGCCAATAAATAATTTATTTCTACATGATTTTCCATTACAGTCCTTATATTTGCCTTCTCATTTCCTTTTTGAATTAATCAAAACTTTTTTTTATATATACATATATGTCGTGGTTTATTTATCCAATTCACAATCTGATAAGCCATAAGCTACTCTTTAACCCTAAATAGCCCTGCTGTCAACGAACTGTTGCATTGCCATATTAAGGACTATAGCATTGTTACGAATATGTAAAGAAAAATCAGCTGAGCGAATAGCATATAGAAAATACACTGCTAAAAAAAGTTGTTTTGTCATATTATATTTTCGTGTGGAAAATACCAGCAACATTTTTATGACACTCATAAAATTGTTTAGAATAGAAAAAGTAAAAGCCAATAGACTACTTCTAAAATTTCCATATAAAAAAAAAAATATTTTATTGTACTAAAAAAAAAAAAAAAAAAAAAGAAAATATTTCTTTCTTTAGAGCTTTCGTTTCGACAAATATGTAAACATGTTGGTTCTAATTACTAAAAAGGTAACGTAAATTCTCAATATCTGTGCATATTCAAAACTTCATATGATATAATAATGCTTGTGTAGGCAGTTGGCAAGAATTTCTATATGGTGTAAAGGTGGCACAAAGACAGATTTGTACGAATATGGCCAATTGCCCACAGAGTCATGATGTCAATATTAAATAGTTCATAAAATCTTTTTTATATACATATATATAAATATGAAATAAATTTAGTAGTTTTTTCTTAAATTTGCCAGTTAAACAAGTTTAGTGCTGTTTTCTCACAACACATTTTATTTTAGCCAAGTATATGATTACGTCATGTCTTACGTCAAAACATTTTTAATGAGACATATTTTAGAAAATATACCAAGATATTTTATATATTTCCAGTTCCCTTCAGAAAAAATACACACCCTATACGCCTTTCTTTTGGTGTTGCATTTGACTCGTGTGCACTCGCCTGCATGCCCCAGCATAAGCTTGCAGCATGAAAAGATGCGAATAGAACGAAAAATGTTTTGTGGCATTATGCTATAATTAACTGCGAAACTTGTAACCATATTTTATACAAGTAAACAAATCCAGGCGGTGTTTTACAAACACACCTGAGTCCCCAGTTTACTGTCGTTTTTGCCAGAACGAGTTATGAACTCTTTAAGCCACTAAACAATCAAAAGGAACATGAAAAGCATCTTCTTCTTTTTTTTTTAACAGCAAAGCTGAATTTGTTCAACAACTTTCCTTAATGTGGTTGCAACTAATTTTTATAATTGGTAAAGTTGGAAGGAACAAAGAGAAAATAAGATATTAGGTGTATGCAAAGTCTGTAATAAGACAAATGTGAAGATAAACAGTTTGGCTAATTCTGATTTTCGAATTATTTTCGATTGTATCAGTCGATAGTGAACGGCTGTTGTGATATTTTACAACACTGAGAAAAGAAAAAAACAGGATGTATATATATATATATATATATATATGAACTTAAAAATCATTCCTTATTTTCTTTTTTTTTTCAACTTTTTATGTTCAATTTTTAATCATACAATACAAAAAGTTTACCTGAGGATTTGTATGACAGTTCTAAGTCATGTCACTGAGCGGCCGTTCTTACAATCACTAGTGTTTTCGCTAAAGGAAAATATATTTTTTTTAGGAGTGGAGTTGCCAATTATCAGAATCTTTTTGATTTTCTTACGGTCCAAAAGGTTCACTTTAACTGTAACCTCTTAGCGTTTAGCAGCTAGTAATTGAACTTTCTCCTCAGATGCCCCTCATATTCCTCTTTACATATTTATTGCATGACACTTTCATATTTATTGCATGACGTGGGGGTCACATGAGACCCCAAACCTAATTTGTTAATGCAATCGCACTTTTAAAATTTTGATGCGTACTTGCTATCAAATTTCTTTCCACTTTAAGCAGAACTTTGGCTGGAGCAACCAATATGAGTCGCGTGCTGTATGAGATCTCTAAAGTAACTTGGTTTGAAAGTGCATGCATCCTACGTTACAGCTCCTCTTTTTGTGAAGTAGTACGCGCAAAACACTTGAGGTCAAAATTTGAACGTGTAGCTGCATCTTTAAGCAATCATTTCGGGTCATACTCGTATGTATGTAAGCTTAAATATCTCTCGCCTCGGCCGTTTTCGTTAATAAATTCATTGGCAAAATTTGTATTTCATTGCCTGATGAAGTACAGAATGAAGCTCTTCTGGTGTCACGGTACTCTGAAAACAAAACGCTCTTCTGGGAGCACAACTCTTACGTAACGTGAATTATATTCGCACAATCATGGCAACAGCCGTAATTCATCATATGCGGCGTACTTCCCATTAGATTCATTTTTGCTTTTAGTTAATAAATCTAATTTTAAAGTCAATTTTGTGGCATTCTGAATACAATTTCTTTAAAAAGTTAACTAAAATATTTATAAAATTAATGGTTGAAATACAAAAAGTTATAAAAAATATTTAATGATAACAAAGTCATTATAGGTATGAGGTAGAGCCCTCGCTTGAAAACCTTTTGCTGATAACTGATTCTAAATAGACTCCAGCGTTTATTTCTTAAAATTCAAATTGAGTTATTTGGCGCATATACGCCACATTAACTTTTTCTTGCAACTTGTGCATGTGGCAAACTTAACTTGTATTAATAACTGTAACAAATTGACTCCTCTCCACATGAGGAATAACTTTTCTTTTACGAGATATAACAAAGGAAACCGTAACAAATGAGGAACTCATAAATTTAAACTGATAAATCATGAAGAAATTATTAAACAAATTATACAATGCCTCGAAGCTTCAAAAGGTTAAAGAGACATGAAAATATTGTAAAGAATTGCAATTGTGTGTTAATAAAAAAAAAAACTGATTACTTTTTCAATACAGCAAAAAACCTTCTGTCTAATTTAGTTGCTTCTTTAGAAACCTCTTCGCTGTTCAAGAAGTGCATTTGAAAATATATAAATCTTGGAAATTTTATACAGGACTGGAGCAACCATAATGCACCATGTTTATTGGGCAAGTCTAAATCCTGACAGTTTTTTACAGATATAAAAGCTTAAAGGAAAATGCATTTTGCGTTACCTAGAAGTGGTCAACCTCTGCTAGTCATTACGCCTAACAATTGAACATCTCCCGAACGCCATTTATGCGAATATTGTATACAGATTTTAAATTACACGCTTTCTAGATTCAATTGACTCAAGGACTGAAGCCTACCGATCATTCCAAGTGCAATTAACACAGACAAAGCTTGATTGAGCAGACAGAAATGAGTGATGACTTTACACTTAACTGCGTCTATGTATGTCTCAGACCATTGTATGGAGGTATATAGAGGTATCGAAAACCTGTCTTTCCTTTAGCCGTTATTTTGTTTCACTCCTACCTACAACTCCTACCGCAACTCCTTCCATCATATTAAAGAATATTAAAATAATCCTCGGAAAACTTTTTGTTTTATCCACATTTAACGTTTTATGTTTTGATTAGAGCATCCTTTGCCTAAAAGATCAATTGACACATTTCCGCAATTAAGATGTCAATATTAAAATGCCGTCACGCAAAAACACACACACTCATACTAGAAGCTGCAAAAACAACAGCGTCAGCAGATGACAATAAAATCAGCATCAACAATTGATATTATAAATCTCAACGGAAAGCAATTGCTTGCTGTGTAAGGTATGAAATTGTAATGAACCGACTCAAAATGTATAAAAACAATCTACATTTGAATGTACATATGTATGAATTGCTGGACAGACAGAATGTCTGCCAGACATAAATACTACACTGTTAAAGTGATGCGTATTAACGGTACGTGAGGTTGCTGATATCTTTGGCAGTTGCTGCTACTGATTCAACTCGATTGCTGCGCTGGTCTCGTAAAAAAATTATAACATCATTCATAGTTATAGAGAATTTCGAAATGTATACTTTATTTAACTTACAATAACTCTGATGATGGATGGTCTTGTGTGTTTTTATCAATTTGTTATGCACAAAAACAAATGTTTTTCAAATCTAGGAAGTATAGCCAATATTCATATTCGAAACAGTTTCGTCGTCACTACGGCTTACATCGAGTATTAGAGTTTTATTAAAAAATGACAAACACGTTTAATAAAACTTTCGTTAGATATCAATACTAAGCTTTGATTAAACTAAATGAGAAGTTTTTGTTCAAGTTCTAGTTTATATGAGCCATTGCTGTGAAATTGGGGAATCTATTTTATTACTTTAAATTTATAAAGTATTAGCCGAATTGAAATTTCATTATAAATTTAAAATCCTTTTAACTGAATTAAGATGTTGAAAGTCCAGAGATGGAAGTCATATTTTCGCATTAGCTGACCGTAAAAGTACATCAATTTCTTCCGAAATTAAGTTCCAAATGGTGTTAGTATGCCGCCAAATCTGGTTTTTATACATTTTCAGTTAAGCATTTTCCCATTGAAAATGAAGATTTTACATGTCGGATTGCCGGACAAAAATTCTGGTACACTCTGTTAACTCTTTTTATAACTTATATTTTGGATACGCTGAATTTCGGTACCGTGAAAAGGTTAAACTGAGAGGAAAAGTATCTTCACTACTCAGCCGATATCTGTGTTAGACGAATTAAAAAAAGTCAATTTATAATTTTTGTCCTGAAATCAGTGAAAATGAACTTCAAAATGAATTTGTTTGTTTTTGTAACCCAAAATTATCTAAAATAATAAATATTTTCTTATATTGAGAAGAGTCAGGAGAGATTTCCCTATAGGTTTAACTGAGTTCTTCCTTCCTTCAAGTAATTTGTACTATATTCTAATTTTGTTGAGATATAAAACTGTTTTGGTTCTAATTATTTTTTGGATATATTTTTAATAGAATATGCTAATTAATTTTTTTGAGTGTAGCACTGGCGTTTTCATAAATTTTTCCAGTCAATTTTTTTTTTTTTTTATTTTTTTTTGCTTAAAGCAAATTTATTTGATGACGACGACCAACTGACAGGCCTTAAAAGTCTATTTGAAAGTAAGTTTAACTAAAAAAAATAAAAAAATAATAATAATAAAGTCGAAAAAAAAAAATCCTTTTTCAGTATTTATTTGATATTTACGATACCATTCAAATCTTTGACCCAAAAACGGCCTCTGTGCCATGTCTACACTTCAATGTGAACAAGTGATTTCACATATTGCATATTTAATGAAAAATGTGATGGAAATTAGAAGATCACACCAGTTTTAAATTATTGTTTGAAATATATTTTGAATTCAGTTTCTACTGGCCTAGAAATAGACAATTTAATAGAATTTAATTAAGTCTGATACTCCTGCAGATTGACCTTAAAAATTAATTTTCGAAAATCATTTCATTAAAGCATTTCCTATAGAACACTTCCCTTTGAAGTTTTAAACAACAAATTGTTATTTTTGTTCAGCTCGCAACGTTCGAAAATGCCTTCGTGCCAGTTCTCAACTATATTTGCCTCGCTTTTAGATGAGATATACATGACAATAATATTTAGTGTCAATTTTCTTGCCATTATTATTATCATCCTCATTATTATTATTATTATTAGTATAATTTTGTGATTATAATCATCGTCATCATTATCAATATCAGTGGGAACATCTCACTGTGAATGATGTTGATTTTAAATCTGATGTACAAGCTGAAGCACAGGCCAGCCAACATCTCAATATTTATTTATGTATGGGTGTATCTATCGGCAAGTATGTATTTATTTTGTGTGTGTGCATGTGTGTGTATGATGCTTTTCAAGTGTTCTGATATGCATGCTTACATACGTGGGCGAGTATGTGGATTTATTTACATGTGTAGGAGTACGTCATATTTCTGTCAATTGAAAATGTTGCCGTTATGATTTATTCACTCTTATGATTTATTACTTAAGTGCGACCAACACTGGCAGCAGGAAGAAAACAAATCACAAGCCCATACACACACGCACACGCACAACAACACGCTCAAGTTCCCACAAGTTATATAAATTCAACATACATACATGCAAGCATGCATACATATGCATACACATCCATGCGACCATGGACGCATGTTCATACATGATTTGTTCTAAGTAAGAAAGTAATTGCTTTAAGTTAATCATTTGCTTTTGGATATTTACGAAGCTGGTCCCATAATTACTGGACCTTTCTGTGTCAGTTGTAGGAATATATAAAAATAAATGGTTAGAACTTTGGTTAGTCAGGGAATCATGCGCAAAGGCACGGATGCAAAGCAGAACTGACAAGTTGGGGCTGCAGAGGTTTATCTTAACACTTAGGCTAATTTAAAAAGCGAGAGAGTATAGAAAAGCAAAAGAATACGTGTTTTTCCCCCTATACGGGAATTATCGGATAGAAAAAATTATTATTTTCATGGAAAGCCGTATTACTAAAACAGTGAATAAATCGAAATGCTAAAATGCTGATTCGAAACAAAAGTATACAATTGCGGCTGGTTACTATTATAATAGACCTGCAGCCAATTTTATATAATCCTTTTGGAAGATGCTGCTAAAAGCGTAACATTGAACATGCCAGTAATGCCACATCCGAGATTTCCACAATTGAGGAAATAATATTATTTATTTAAAATTCTTTCAGAACACACAAAAATGGAAAGAAATATTTTTTTTTTGTATGGCTGTTAATTTGTTGTCCCACTTTATGTATTTTACTGTACTACCAGCTTTATTTCTGCTGTTTGCCATTGCCAATGAAAATAATAAAAAAGATTTTCTTTAATTGGCCATTGAAGGCACGGTAAACGTACATCCATGTAGCCGTATTGCCCTGAAAATAATCATTTTCCTACAGGCACATGTCTTCTACTTTGGACAGTTTGTTGCAGTTAGATTTCCGAGATGACTAGACATGGGGCCAGCTAATTATTGTGCCACCCTCGCACATTAGCTGTTATCATCATTTCGAGCATCAAGTTGGTTCAACTACAAAATTAAATAAAATTTAATCTTATAAAATATAATCATCTGAACATTTTCTTTAATAAAATAATTAAATAAAAAGTGTATGTTGCGGGTTTCGTTATTACTTTCAATGAAATTTGTTTACAAAGTAAAAAAACAACGTACGTAAATGTTTGTTGAAGGGCACTGACTTGGTTTCTAGTGCGTACAACACTTTGGCAACCTCATTGGCACAACTGAACTGAACAAAAACTTAAATACTAAATATAAAACGAGCAAACGTTAAAAGTTTTAATAATTTCGCGGTCATGTTTTCCAATTTAGTTATTTTAAACACAAAAAAAAAAAAAAAATTTCCAAAGTTAAATTGTAAGAATTAAATGTATTTCGACGTAAGAGCTTACGTAGACAGATACTTAGCCCACGTTAAAAAACATTTAAGGAACAACACTATTCATTTTAATAAATAAAAACATTAAAATTAATTTCTTATTCGAACTTAATTGTGTTTATGAATTTAAAAAAAATCCATTATCGGGTGAGTATGAATTTTCAATGGCCTTTTGAGGATTTTGACCATTTTTGTACGTACTTTTTTCTGTGCCACATCCCTCTCAGATACAAATTGCAGGCAAGGGTCCACACAATATGGGTTTAGAATTGCGCAGTGGGGAGTTTTGGGTGTATAAGCATAGGATTGTTATAAAAACGTGTCGGTATAATAAAGTACGACATATTGTATATCATTGGAAAGGTCTCGAAGTTGTCAAAAATATATACAGCGGATAAATATATTTTTAAAATTAAAAAAAATTGCTTATTTTTCTTTTGGAATAAATGAATTCTGTTTACTTAAAAAGCGCATCATTGTATAAACCTTTTTTTATTGCATTACGTTATTTGCATTTAATACGTACTCGAAGTTAATTCAGAAAATATAAGGTATCATAATTTTTTGGCTTTTATTTGCTGAATTTAGAATAATAGATGTGATATATATATTTGAAATCAATTCAAATTCAAAGATATTAAAAATCCTATTAGATATCTTATACGAAAAGTAGTCAAATGTAGACCACATGGTGGACTTTACAAATACTGGAATCGAAAATGTGACCATGCCTTCTACAGATCAAAATTTATAGTGTACAAACCAGATACTCCTGAATTACTTTTGATACTACTTCGAATTTTATCAATTTCGTGACTGCCATCTTTCGTAATGACTTTTCTATAGGCAATACGTCTACCTTAGATATTTTTGATTTAAATAAACGTATCAAAAATATTTATCTTCATATGCCGATATTAGATTTTTCTTTAAAAATTCGAAATTACTATTCAGATTACGTGAAATCATAATAAATTGGAAATTATTTATAATTTTTTTTTTTAATTTTTTTTGAGTATTAAATATGGTATGGTTAGTGTTGCCTTCTCAAAGCATATTTAAATTGAGTTAAATATATAATTACGTAAGCTCTTACGTAAAACTATATCTAACTCGTCATATTTATCTTCACATATATTTTCTTTTTCTGATGATCTTTGCAAAATACTATATAAATTCGTTTTATTTTTCTTTGCAGGTAAGACGATTATTTATTTTTAAAATTAAATGTGAGTGAAAAATTAATATTTAAATTTATTTATAATTTTAAATTTTCTAACACAACTCGTAGTTTGTTTAGTATTACTCGTAGGCATACCAAAATTAAAATATACTTCTAGAAATTATCAGTTTGTTTTTATAATTTCACAAGTATATATAAGTACATATATACATAAATATAAATATAAATTACATACACAGATTTGATAATGTAATTGTTGGAGGGAACGCAGTGTTGCGTTGACAGTTTTCACAGCCTGTTAATGGCAGCACACTATTATTTTTCATTCAGTGTAATAATCAGGACTCAAGATGTGCCAAAAATACGTGTATTTCATAATTTTCGTTTCCCAGCACCATTTTGGCAACTTTTGAAACACTTTTAGAGAAATCCTTTGGAATGCGCTAAAGAAAGTAATCTCTACGTGTTTATCATTCGTGCTTAATTTCCCCTCTAATGAAAGCCAGTCAGACACGCAACTTTCCACTAACTTTGGCCACCATAAAAAAAAAACAGAAAACGGAACGGACAAAGGAATGAAAAATTGTAAGAATTAAATCAACATTGTTTGTTAAAAGTGGTGCTAATCATAAATATTTACTTAACATAATTAAATTTAATTTACTTGTTGCACGCCATAATCACAAAGAAATGAAAATAAAATTAACTATAAATTTTACATGTAATAGGAAATAAATACTGTAGAACTATTTATGATGAAAACTAATTATGTAAAGAAAGTAAATGCAAAACAAAGAAATGAAAGAAAATTGTTGTGTAACATGAAAGCTCTCATGTTGACCCCGCCAATCAAATGGAATAGTTTTTGGTATTACAAAACCAACAAAGTAGGATACGGAAGTTGTGTTTGGCATCTAATCGAATTTGTTTCGATGCTACTAAACGTGTATGGCTGAGAAACTAGTCGGCTTTTTGCGAACACTAATAATTAGAAGATGGGCCGCGATTTAGGCGGAAAATAATTATGGAGTATAGTATTTACGCTCAACCAAATGGAAACTTCTATTACTATAAAAATAAATAAATAATTTTGGTATTAAAAATGTTTTATTTCGAACCAATTATACATTTATTAACGGAAATAGGAAACATTAACGTTCTCAGAGAGAACAATTTCCTCTCCCATAATTCTTACTTTCGTCACAAGTGTATGGCCCCCAGAGGATTAACGGAAACCAAATGGAAACTTCTATTACTATAAAAATAACTAAATAATTTTAGTACTAAAAATGTTTTATTTCAAACCAATTCTACATTTATTAACGGAAATAGGAAACATTAACTTTCTCAGAGAGAACAATTTCCTCTCCCATAATTCTTACTTTCATCACAAGTGTATGGCCCCCAGAGGATTAATGGAAACCAAATGGAAACTTCTATTACTATAAAAATAACTAAATAATTTTGGTACTAAAAATGTTTTATTTCAAACCAATTATACATTTATTAACGGAAATAGGAAACATTAACGTTCTCAGAGAGAACAATTTCCTCTCTCATAATTCTTATTTTCGTCACAAGTGTATGGCCCCCAGAGGATTAATTTACATTTAATTTATTATGAGATTTGAATTGTCATAGAAAGACCGTTTATTAAGTAAAAATATTTTTCAAATTAAATTATAAAGATCATCGGAAAAAAAAAATGTAATATCGGCATACGAGGATAAATATTTTTGATACGTTTATTTAAGTAAAAAATAACTGCGGTAGACGTATTGCCCATAGAGAAGTTACTGTTCAGATTTAAGAGGGGCTGTTGGAGACAGTTTCAATTAATTTTGAGGTATAATTGCAATCGCCATACGGCTTAACACGTTCTTTAATGTGGTATCAGCAACGTTCTCTTATCTTCACATCCTCCAAACATCACATTAGATTTAATTTGTAAGATCACATTGAATAAACCGGAAGATATAAAGCTTTGAAGATACAGATAAATTAAAATGTTATTGAAATCACCACATACTAACGATTGAATATGCCGCAAAGGAAGAACAACCAATAACGATAGTAGAATTAAGTTTCAAAAAAGAAACTTTTTTTTTTTCTAAATATGAAAGTGCCACAAAAATGTTCATGTTAATCTTAAAGATTTTGTTCGAGGTAATAATTCTTTTTTACTTCCCCGATCATACTCACGCACATCCAATAAATAACCTTTTAAATGCAAACAGAAAAAGTCAACACAATGACCGTTCGAAAAAAAAGGAAGAAAAAAAAGGAAGAAAAAAAAAAGGAAATCACCTACAAATTTTGAAGAGAAAAGTAAAATAAAATGAAGTTAAAACACTTTCTCGTCAACAACAATCAAATAACTTGAACCAACTTTAAACGGACTGAAAACATGGGCAAATATTTGCCAAACGTGTTGGATTTATAGACGAAATTTGTGCACCTGTTCATACAACGAACTAGTAAAAAAGTTAGAGGGAAATTTATGTAGGCGAAAGTTTTGTATGGGCACACACCATTCGTACTTAACCCTTAAGAGGCAATCCTGGGCAGTAAGGTCCATTCATGTTTTCTGCCAAGCCAAGTCGGCACGAGTGGAATATTTTGAATGACTAAGTTACACTAGGGGGAAATTATATCCAGCATAAAGAGAAGAGTCCCCCTTTTTTCTATTATGGAAGTAAAACCATGTAACCTAAGAAATTCTCCATCGAACTAAGAATCTGCTAAGCGTTTTTAAATATTAGAAGTTATTTTACAATAGTATCCTTTTTTTCTTTTTTGAAGGTAAAATCCAAATTTAAAGTCCAATGCACTGTATCACATGATCGTGAAATTGCACAATTATATTGCAAGTGTGAAGGGCGCTTTAGAGCTACAATTTGATAACTGAAAGTGTAGATGAGTAGAACGAATTATATACACCGTAAATGTTGCCTTCATTTCAAACTCAAGACATATAATTTTTACCTTTTCTACAAAATATGATTTCTTGCAATGCTTCCTTTAAAGTTCAATTACTATTTATTTGATTTAGATAGAGTTTATTTTATTAAATATAGAGTTCTATATTTAATAAAATTATTAACAAAGTATAGTGAAATCTCGATTAACGTCACTTTTATTGATAAGTGAAAAAATCACTTATACAGGCTCAGCCAATTTCCAAAGTGTTCTACTTACAGTGGCGCTTGTTCTACGGTTGAAATATTTTTCCCTTATGAATACTCTATCGAATATTAAAAGTGTTTACACCATGTTTTTTCGAGGTATGAATGAGGTTTTTAAAGACAAAAGTACATCGCACATTCGAATTATATTTAGTTTCTAATTTTAGAGTATTTATGTTAAGCATAATTTTTATTTTTTCGAAAGCCAAAAACATTATTTACCATTGTAGGGTTAAAGCATGAATGAGTGTACATCTGTTCCCTGTAGTGGATGCATGGCAAAGAAATCCGTGCAATTGTTATAACTTTAAACGAGCAGAGTAAACGAGTGCTTTATGTTGTTCCATTTTGTAAAACTGATAGAAGTATTTGCAAATTTTTATCCTTTTAATTAGAGCATCGGATCAGAGACGTTTCTCATATGAAATATAAAGGAGTTGCTTGCTCAATTTCAAATTGCATTCACCTCTCTTACAAATAATTTTTTAACTAAAATATTTCTCTTTTAATAATAATTATTACTGTACTAAATTTGGCACGGCAATGCGGCCATGCGTATGAGGTGTATCCTTTGTGTTTGCCACGAAAAACTTTTTATTACTTTTACAAAAGATCCTGTATTGCTTGGCCACGCCAATATTTTTAAGGATAAATAAATGTTGCTTTCTAAAAGCCTTATTAAATCAATTCTTTACATATTTTTCTCTCTCCTCCCCACTTAGTTGAAATACCCTACTGCATTCGAAGGCCTTCAATAACTATTTCAAATGTAAAAAGTCCTTTTAATTTTTATTCAAATTGATTTTCCACTTTTTATTTTACTACTTATTTATTTATCTTTCCACTTTGCCATCCCCATGTGTGTGCAAACTTTTTATTTTTTACTTTTAGTTTTTATATAATATTATTGCTTTTTGCATGTCCATAAATTGTCAAGTGTGAAATTGTTAACAAAAGCCCCATTCAATTTTAATACCAGGACATATAACGAATGTATTTATTTATTTATTTAAATGTGCTAGGAAATCCTTTTATATATATTCAAGGCTTTATTTGTGTAACAGGCACTGCCATTTGATGGTCCAGTTAACGATTAAGTGGCATTTTAATGTTACTGACTAATCAATTTTAATGAAAATGTATGCAGTTAAGGAGTGTAAAAAAATTAAAAGTGGCCAACATTTTTGCTCGCGATTGCGATTTAAGGAGAAAGGATTAAAAAATATCAGTAAGAGGATAAAGGGAATTTTAAACTTTGGAAGGGGGAAAAAAGCATTTTTTAAATTAAAAACTAAAACCTCTTTGAATTTAATTATTAGCTTTTGTCAGTGCAAAATTGCATCAGAAGGGTTTTTCAGCTTTAAGCCGTCACTGCCTAAAGAATTTAATGGTCACATTTTGTACGAACTTGAGCTAAAATAAATATTTTATTCAATACTATCCACGATCTGTAAATCTTCTGAGGCAACTTTCTTTAGAGCTTTCCCAGAACTGCACTATAATTTCCCTTTAACTACGAAATAAGGTGAGTTGAGGGGATTCTAGTGAGGCAACCTTCACTAGAGCTTTCCCAGAACTTTGCTATAACTTCCCTGTAATCGCGAACTAAGGTGAGTTGATGGAAACGAGCGGCATACTTCAGTAAAGTTCTTTTTACAAAAATTAACTGCCTCTAAAAGGATTTCTAATTAAACACAATATTTGTTTAAAATGAAAATCATTAGCCAACTACTTTACGTTCCATAGTCAAAGATCGCTTTTCAAATTGTGATATTACAAACTACTGCAACATTTAAATTATTTTCTTTCTGTGTTTGCTATTACAACAAATAAATAAATAAATAAAAAAACAAAAACAAAAAAAAAAAAGAAATTGTAAACCAAAAAGAGCTCTCGAAAAAATATTTTTCAATTTCTCACTACGACTTTGTAACATGGCCAACAAATCAAACTTTTCTTTTTTTCTCTTTCTCTTTCTCTTTCTTTTTGTTTATTTTATTTTTTATATAATGAAATCAAATTTCAATCAATTGTCAACATAACAAGCACGAGCAACAGGACAAACTGACAGCAACAACTGCAACAAATAACACGCGAATACCAAAAAGGAACCATAAACAATTTACAAAAAGGACTTTGCAAGTGACTGTGTGCCTGAACTCGTATGTGGCGAAAAATAACTAAAACAAGCGAACAGAATGAAAATGCATTCAATTGGCTGAAACAAATAATTTATTTCCGGCTTCAATTTGTTTAATGTTGAATTTTTTTATTACTTTTTGTGTTTAAGGCTGTTAATTTTTTTTTTTTTCTTACTCCTTCATTTTGGTTGCCGGCAAAGGAGGTTATAAATGGCAAGTATCCCGCTTATCCTGTTTTTATAAAATCACTTTAAATGAAAATAAGATTTTTTAAAACTATTTAATAATGCAACAGCTTTGCAGTTGCAAATTAAATTTCAAAATTTTCTCAATTGTAAAAAAAAAAAAATTTTTTTCCCCAAAAAAAAAAAAAAAAGAAATAGCTTTCAATGAAGGAAAAGGCGCAGTTACCTGACACGTCAGGAAAAATAAGTGTTGACTTTCATGATCACTTAATATCACAAATTCAGAACATATAAACAAACAAACTTTGCCCAAAAATGTCTTTTGTTCGCAGAGACATCTTTGGCTTTAAGCGAATATCATTGAAAAAAAATCCTTTTGTATAACTAAAGGATTCTTAGTCATCGAAAGGTAAAGGATTTGTATCAAATACTCCAGCTGTCCAAAAGGGATTATTTCACAAAATATAAATATTGAAAAATTTATTGGTTTCTTTAAATATTTTTTTTTTTTTTTTTTTTTATTTGATAAATCTAAAACTTGAACTTGTCAAGTGAAGACGATGCCCGCAATGAGCAAAAGTAGACACGTTTACTCTTCTCCGCTTTTATCCTTTAAAATGTAATTTACACGAATTTTATGCATTACAATAGGAGAGTCCTACACGTGATAGGCGACTTTCACATGTTTAAGTTAATATTAAAATCATTGATAGGCAGTTTAACCAATATTTTGGCTTACAGGTAAACCTAACATAACACGGTTTTACTGAACTAACTTGAAACTCTGACCATACGGGGTTCGCATATTTTTCTTTGCTCAAATTTCAAAGAAATCATTTCATTCTAATTTAAAATTTTTTCTTTTACCAAAATTACATTTTTTTTTGCACAGTGGTGAATTTTAAAATATTGATTAGCCTTCAATGGAAGGCATAACGCTGCAATTAAAAAACTTTATCGAAAAGCTTTATATGTGTATGTTAGTTTGTTCTGAAATCCTGCAAAAATTATATTATATGAGAAGCAAAGGAACGAAATTAGTATAGATTATTAGATTAGATTTTTTTAATATAACACAGAAAGAGCACAAGATCGACACACAAATTCAGATATCTTTATCCAAAATTATTTATTTTCATTAACTTCCTGTTTGCTTCCGCAAAAATAAAAATCATGCGCAAGGACAAGAACGTTGAACCAAATCAAATATGTATGAACTTAAAGTAATGCTTCTCGTTTCTTAAATCGTAAGCATTTACTTCAGTTTAAGTGTATATACCGTATCTTGTGCAAGTTATAATTTGGCGAAGTAACTTGAGTATATTCTCCAATGAGAGCAAACTCCATTCCAAACACAAATGTTTTATTTCTCTTTGTAAACAACTTGAGAAGTGCAATCAAACTTGCTGGAGTTTGATGCAGGCATATCATACGTTAATATTTTTAACTTTATTGCAGCCGTTACGTTTCCGTGAACGGTAAGTAGGAAAGTAGTGAAGTTGAACCAATTTTAACAGCTGATGTGCATCGAATACTTTGCTTTTCTCTATATTTTTTTTATAATTTTTTTTGGTGTTATAATATCCGTCCATAAAGTATTCATTGTGCCAAAGCGGCCTATGACGGATACCTCCTTATCTTTCTCTCCTCTTTGTTTGTGAAATACTTCTCTGTGAAAGAAAGTGCGAAGGATATTAAAAAAAAAATGTTTTTTTTTTCACTTGGTATTATATTTCACCCCCTCAAAGTGCATAAAAAATAAAGTGGAATATACAATTTTCCTATTAAAATTGGTCATATGGGCTAACAGTTTTTGAATTCGAATTAGAAATTTTTGCATATTAACCATGTTTTCTTAACACATCTGTACTCACGTGCACACGCTGCTCTTGCGACATGCAGGCACTTAAAAAAACTATGCTCGGGCATACACCGCAACAAAAGGATAACAAATCCTCTTACAGAACAAAAGTAAACAGTTTGCTTCATTCTTATTCATTTTCCTACTTTTTTCCTTTCCTTGCCCCTTTTTCTAATTTCGTTTCAGTTATGTGAAAATATTTTGTATGCCGGTTGTATGCTCACAATAGTATGTAGTTATTCGGAACTGGCATTGTTTGCATTTGATTGGCATGGGGCGGAGTAGTTTAAAGGAAAATTTCAATATGTGTTTTGGTTTTCTTCTTTCTTTCCTTTTATCGGGAAAAATTTGAATATTGTTTTGAGAAATGAAATTATGTAGATGAATGTGTATTTTCCTCACATAAGCATGGCCAACCATTCGATTTTATAGTTAAAATAACATCACTTTTTCCTATTTGAAGTGTGAATAATTTGCTCGTTTGTGCAAAAGGACCAACATGTCCTCAACGGTATCTGGCAAGAGAGAACGATTACTTCTTTATAAATAAACTATAAATGTTTGTGAATATTTGAGAGTATTTCAGTTTATGCTGCTTCTTAATGCTTTTAGAGCAAGTTGTCCTGCCAAATATCACCTCCTGCTTCTAAAGGAGTGCGAGTTTAGTTTAAATGGTTCATCTAAGAGATGCCTAACGAATTATGTTGAGGCGGATTTCATTTCCTTTGTAGATCACTTGAAAAGGTGTATTGAAGAGTATCTATGAGGAGTTTTGTAAGCTTGCAGTCGATGAGATGTATACTAAAAGTGTATCAAGCACTACGTTACGAATATGGATTTCGAAATTGTCGGCTTCCAGACTACACGACGGCTACGTATGTGTGGCTTCTAGGCCATTCACGAATTGCACTTTGACCTATATTGCTTCTCAGGGAAATATTTTATTTGTGCAGTACTTATCTTCGAATGCAATAAAAAGACCCAATGGTAATGCAACACCCAATCCGGATATGACTTTTATGTGAAAAGCCGGAAATTTTTAATTAAAATATTCGTATAATCGATCCCAACGTTAAGCAAAATTTTGCATTAATTTTTAATTTCCAATTATTTACAAATCATTATAATTCTCGCATAATTTTTTCGTAAAAAGTTATGTAACATTGAACCATCGAGTTCAGTTAAAGAGTTACAACTCCTGCAAAATATCCTTATCATGTTCCGTCAAATATTGTTTCATATATAGAGCTGTCGCAAAATTAAAACTTTACGAATAAATAAAAAATTTTCCATATTTTAAATTTTTTATTTTCAATCCAACATAATTGGGAAGAGAGAAGAAACCCACTAGGAATTATATATTACACGAGTCTTCAATTTCAAACCCTTGCGATTTAATAATAATAGAATAATTTACTATACGCTTACTTGCGAAATACGCGCAGAAACCGAAATTTAGTGCAATTTTGAAATTAATAATTTTTTTTTAAAGTTTATAAAAAAGAGTTTGATAATCTATCAAAGGATTCCGAAATAAATTTAAAATTCATTGCACAGTCTTAACACAGAGCGAGTGAAATAGAAAGTTCAGGATCTTTCGGGAATACTCGTAGCACCGTCCGGCTACCGGAATTCGTTTCGAAATTGTTTCTAAATAGTTAAAAGACATTTTTTTTAAACTTAAGGTTTCTCAAAATATGATAATTTTATTTAATAATTTTCTTTAGAAATTAAAAATTATTTTATTTCCTGGTATATAATAAAATCAGCAGAAAGAGCAAAAAATGTTAAAAATACATAGAAATGTAATTTTTTTTTATACTTCTCATTTATTTAACAAAGAGTTTTGATTAAAGGCGATTAGTCTTTTTTACACCACGACTTTAGTGTATTAAATAAAAGAAACAAAAAGTATAAAAACATTAAATGTAAAATATACCTTAAAGGATAATAGTAAGTGAGTAGGTATGCATGCTACGACCAGTCTACACTGGCCCCAAATGAACACACCAGTTCTTCGCTTATAAATGTATGACACGAGCAAAGGTTTCCCTCTTTTATATCCTTTAACAAATTTCTATCTGTAGGCTCCCCCAACCCCCTCTGCATTGAACCATTTTTACATTATGCTATTGGCTGTGTGTTTTATGTAAATTTTCACTTGCTCGAAAATTCAAACAGTCATCAATACAAATTTCATTTAGTCCTTTCTTTTGCATTGTCTGACCTAAAGCAATGGTAACGCAAAAATTTGTTTCCAGCATCATCCATTCATACATTCCAATTTTTACAAGGCACAATAAACACAAAAAAAAAACACAAGAAAAAAAAAACAATAAAGGAATAAAAATAAAAAGGAGTGAAAACTGGTCATTTAAGGCTTGAGGCTATTTTTGACAACTGTCAAAAATAATAGAAAAGCGTTTTCTCTAATCATTTTTTTTTTGTTTTTGTTTTTGTTTTTTTTGCTTTTTCTTCTTGCATGTGCTTGCATGGTGGGGTGTATGTGCACATAGAGTTTAGGTTGAGTTCGAGGTTAATATATTCATCCAACCATCTTTCTGTGTGAAACACATTTTGCGTTTTTGTCCTTTTTTTCCTTAAAGTTACGTTTTGAAAGTTCTGCCAATTTATATGCTGATGAATATTCAATAAAAATGCTGTTGTTGTTGTTGTTTTTTTGTTGTTGCCGTTCATAAATTGAAATGGAGAGGAAATTAAAAAGTTCTGGGAAATGATAAAATTGAAAAATGTTTTCTATTTTTGTTTGCTAATAAGTATTCAAATGAGTTTCAATCATGGAGAGGTAAATTGCTATTAGAACTAGTGGAGTTTAATTTTTAAATAACTTTGATTAATTTATTAATTTATTTGCAAGTTCACTAAGTCAGGGGAATTTATATTGTGGCGCCTACAAAGCAAATAATTACATTTACATTTTTGTATATGTAATTAAATCAGATTTCCGTAAATTTATTACATTGTTTTTAAGTTTGTAATCCGGTTGCTGAATTTTAAGATAAATACGTAAATGTCGTTAAATCTGTATTCCATTGCAATTGACTCAGTATGTCTATTTCAAGTGATCTCTTGCCTTCTGCTTACTCAGCATGCTTATTCATGCTTAGACAGCGAATTATTTAAGCGAATATTAAAGCAAATTGATTTATACAATTTAGAAAATATTTTATGCATTAATAAATATGGCCTTCTACTAACTTAAGCCTATTCAGGCTTAAGTTATATTGTCTTAAAAAATCGGCTTAAAAAAAAGTTTTTTGAAAAGGCTTTTAAATATTTTAAAATTAATTTTGCGGATTTCAAAAAATGATTTTTTTTAAAAGAAAACATTTCTTAAGAAACGCCAAGTTAAAAGCAATCATTAAGCCAAATTAAAAGCTTTTGGAATAAAAAAAAAATTCTATCTTAAAAATCCGATTTAAAAAAAGTCATTCTACAAAAAGTAGTAGATACGAAAGTCAATGATCGCCAGTGTGCAGCTCAAGGTTGTGCTGATTATATGAATTATCATCGTCATGCATGACCGATCAGTTAAAAAATAACAATGTTTATTCCCGCTTGGTTTGACAGATATAAGATATATAAAGGCGTTTCTGAAGGAGGACTCCATATGAGAGAGTGATGAACTTATATGCTTTCCCAGCAAACCAAACGAAAGACGTTTAAATTAGTAAAGAAATATATACATATATTTTTTTTTCTTGTACAACATTGTAATCTTTTGAATATCAGCTCATATTTCATTAAGTAAAAATGTCAGTTGTTAAGACGATCGCTTGATCTCTTTCAATACAACTCATTTATAGTAAGGAAAGCTCGCAAACCTTCGTCCCGCTGAAGGTTACGAATGCAGGCTTGTAGTTACGCCGACTTTATTATACCCTCTTCAGATATCAATTTAAATTAATTTGTTTTATTTCAAATAATTTTGTTTTTAGTTTCTAAAGAATATCATATCGTATGCAAATGTCGCATATAAACCACCGGAGAAGCTTTTTCTACTACTTTTACTTATTTTGACATTTAAATTTTTATATCAGAGGACTTAAAATGTACAATTTTGTTCAATTTATCGGATAATTTGAGCTTATTATATTAACTGATTTATAGAAATTAATATTCGCAGTAATTGCTTAATAAAAATGTATTCAACTGGACTTTTCTGACATTTTGGACGTTTTAATATTTCATTTTCTCTTTTGCTAATTGAAAAGTATTTTTTTAAATTTAAAAGTAATATATTCAGATATATTCACATTTATTCAGAATTCACGAGCAACAAATATAAAGACCGAGCTTACCATTTGTTATCATTGAGAAGGACACGTCGCTGTCATAAACATCGTAAACAGCTGATGTTGAATGTCTTCATGATACCGATCTCAAATAGAATGAAAATCAACCAGTCAATAATAAGAATGCAAAGTAATTTATAAAATTTCGTAACAATTTTTTTTTAAAACTACTTTAATTCGCTCATATTGTATTTACGTGAAGAAATTTTGAAAGCATGCCCGTAAAAACAAAGTATACACAAAAAGGAACTAAATATGTAGGGTGCATGACAATAAAACTTAATTCATATTTATTATTATTGTCATTAATTTGTAAAATGTATAAAAAATTTAATGAATTTTAAATAATTATTTAAAATTTAAAGAATGGTAAAAAAGCCAAATCAAAAAAAATGTCTTCAAATTAAATTCAAGCAGTTTTTTTTATACCTTTAGCTCCCCTACACTTCTTGCTAAGAAAATGCCATTTAGTCATTTCATGAAAAATCTTATCGTGTAGGCGTGCTTATGCAATTATTTTTTCATTGTTACTTTCTGTTAAATAAAAAAACAAAATTTTAGATTTAATTTTAGCGGCGACACTGGCAGTCGTGTGGTTGTGCAGTTGTGTTGCTCTGCTTATGTTGCATTAATAGTCCTCATACAAACTTCTGTGTATAATATTTTGAAGTCGGATTTTTTAATTTCATTTTACGAGATATTTAGTACAAACAAACTGCTGATAAGAGTAGTTTTTATAAATACAGTGGAATCTCTATATACTGAACTCGAAGTTAAATCAGATATTAGCTAAGAACCACTAAATTTACTTTAACTAACTAAATTAGTTGGTCTAAAGGCTGAAGAATATTTTTTTTTTGTATTAATCATATATAAGTACGAATCCGAATATTATTTTATTTTTTTTTTTATTATATCATTGTTTGTATTTCTGTTCATTTTGTACAGAGTTTTGTTATATACGTACAAAAAAGATATACACCGATTTTTCTGAATTTCTGACTAATAATTTTTTTACTATAAATAGATAAATTAAATTGCAAAACGTTTTCAATGCTCACCATGATTATAGTTTTGTAATTCTCATTTAATTCTTCATAATGTGGGTGTAACATTATAAGGCTTTAAAATGGTTTGGTTGAAGCTACACTGAGGACTTTGGTTACATTTTAGTTGGCGCCTTATCCACAATACAGCAAAATAATTAATTATAAATGCTTTAAAAAGAAATTCGTTTATATTGAAAAGAATAATTAAAAGGATGTCGAATTTTCAAAGTTTAATTGAAATTTCCGATATATAGTAGAAGATTCCAGCACCAAATCCAGGAGAGAAACTAATGTCATTGACACAACAAGCTCGCAAACCTTCGTCCCGCTAAAGGTTACGAATGCAGGCTTGTAGTTGCGCCGACTTTATTATACCCTCTTCAGATATCAATTTAAATTAATTTTTTTTATTTCAAATAATTTTGTTGTTAGTTTCTGGGACACAAGTTGTGCAGATTTTGGAAAAAGTTATTACTTGGGTAGAAAGTAATAAGTTGGACCGATTTGGCGCTGGAAAAGCTAAAGTTAAAATTTCATAAAGATTGAAATTGCACTTATAGTACTAAATATTGTTTCTTTTCG
This sequence comes from Ormia ochracea, assembly GCA_963402855.1. Taxonomy (NCBI): domain Eukaryota; kingdom Metazoa; phylum Arthropoda; class Insecta; order Diptera; family Tachinidae; genus Ormia; species Ormia ochracea. Next base: position 42,826,403 of record OY727109.1, read on the forward strand.
GCGTATAGGATGTCCTTATGCGGATTTCACTGCTCTTTTCATTTTTTATTATTTTCCTTAAGTGAACATTTTAAATAGAGTACATAAATATATTGTATATGAACTAGTTCGCTATATTCCGACCTCACTGTACATCTTTATGTACTTGCCAAGATGCGTTTCTGATAAAAGCATCCGTATATAGTCGTACACAATTGTAAATGAGCGTAAAAATAGTTTAAAAGGTTTCAAAAGCTTCAGTAGTTCAACTAAAACAATGAAGTGAGGCGGTTCGGTTAAATATCAATTTAAAAAAATCTTTAAGAATAATTGAGTGAAAAACATTGCAATATGCGAAAATTTAACAGAAGGATAATACTCGTATTGTGTGTAACATTTATGAATGTTGCGAGTGCTCATGAGTCGATAGAAGAGGCATCTTCAAATTACGTAGGATCATCAACGATACAAACGGCTCATATTTCAGCCGATATAATAAACGAATTAAAAGATTTTGAAAATTTAATACCCACGTATATAGTAGATGAGATTGTTGCCGAACATTATTTGCTAGATGGAAAATTTCGTACAGCTTTCAGATATTTACGTAGTGAGGAATTTAGCCAGCTAATGAACCAATTATTGGATATTCCAGAAATTGTACAAGTTTTAGAATTTCTCCATCTAACAGCAACAAATGGCATAACGAGGCATATGGGTGCAACAAAAATGCCAGCGACCGCAGCCAGAATCATGACATCGTCAGATAAATATTATACTGATGCTGCTACAGACTCTTATGGCCATATCAACGCACGAACGGACACAAAAGCTGACACTGGAAATTTGAAAACCAAAATGATGGCTACTGAAAATGAAAAAGAAGCGTCGAACAATTTAAAGGTCCCTGAAAGACCGCAACAGCAGTTTTACATAAAGGAAGACAACAACAGTAACAGCTTCAAATATATTTTGCTAAAAGAGAATGAGACTGCAAGTGCAAGTGCAGTTGTATCTAATGAAAAGCGCCCATGGCTGCATATTGAATTATTGGAAAACATGTTGTTGCAACGCAATTCTCTTAACGACTCTGATGATCATCATCAACGCCAGTACCGCCATAAATGCAATCGTCAACATCCCACTTCACTGGGCACATTTACCACATTTGTAGAAGATATTCTAGAAAATCTACCAAACACTCCTTACCAAAATATGATTAAGGATAAATGCAGAAAAAATGACAAATTTGCGAAATTCTATCGGGCTTTAAGAAGTGCCGAATTGAAACCACTCGTAAAACAAGTCAAGGTGAATACAATTATATTTATTTGTGAAATTAATGTGAAAACACTTTTATCATTCTCACAGTCCACCAGGAACATTCAAAAAGTCATAAAAATCCTCAACTCCCATGATGTGGATGTCAACTCTTTGGAACCCATCGCCTTCAGGGTCATCTCTTGGGGTCCAAATATATAAGAAATATTATATTTTGATTTCACTTAAATTTTTTATTTTTATATTTGTAAATTTTAATAAATTTATTAATATTGAAAATTTCTAGATTTTAAATGTTGTGGAAAATATCTAAAACTCTTTGGAACCCATCGCCTTCAGGGTCATCTCTTGGGGTCCAATTATATAAGGAATATTACATGTTATATTTGTAAATTTTATTAAATTTATTAATATTGAAAATTTCTTGATTTTAAATGTTGTGGAAAATATCTGGAAATCTTTGGAACCCATCGCCTTAAGGGTCATCTCTTGGGGTCCAAATATATAAGGAATATTATATTTTGATTTCACTTAAATTTTTTATTTTTATATTAAGAAATTTTAATAAATTTATTAATATTGAAAATTTCTTGATTCTAAATGTTGTGGAAAATATCTGGAACTCTTTGGAACCCATCGCCTTCAGGGTCATCTCTTGGGGTCCGAATATATAAGAAATATTATCTTTTGATTTCACTTAAATTTTTTATTTTTATATTTGTAAATTTTAATAAATTTATTAATATTGAAAATTTCTTGATTTTAAATGTTGTGGAAAATATCTGGAACTCTGTGGAACCCATGGCCTTCAATGTCATCTCTTGGCGTTCGAATATATAAGAAATATTATATTTTGATTTCACTTAAATTTTTTATTTTTATATTAAGAAATTTTAATAAATTTATTAATATTGAAAATTTCTTGATTTTAAATGTTGTGGAAAATATCTGGAACTCTTTGGAACCCATCGCCTTCAGGGTCATCTCTTGGGGTCCAAATATATAAGGAATATTACATGTTATATTTGTAAATTTTATTAAATTTATTAATATTGAAAATTTCTTGATTCTAAATGTTGTGGAAAATATCTGGAACTCTTTGGTACCCATGGCCTTCAATGTCATCTCTTGGGGTCCGAATATATAAGAAATATTATATTTTGATTTCACTTAAATTTTTTATTTTTATATTAAGAAATTTTAATAAATTTATTAATATTGAAAATTTCTTGATTTTAAATGTTGTGGAAAATATCTGGAACTCTTTGGAACCCATCGCCTTCAGGGTCATCTCTTGGGGTCCAAATATATAAGGAATATTACATGTTATATTTGTAAATTTTATTAAATTTATTAATATTGAAAATTTCTTGATTTTAAATGTTGTGGAAAATATCTGGAACTCTTTGGAACCCATCGCCTTCAGGGTCATCTCTTGGGTTCCAAATATATAAGGAATATTACATGTTATATTTGTAAATTTTATTAAATTTATTAATATTGAAAATTTCTTGATTTTTAATGTTGTGGAAAATGTCTGCAAAGTTTTAATCGTCTCGTTGCTTTTTGTTTTGTATTTTTTTATTTCTTCTTCTCGTACTTTCATTTCCACCTGAACAGTCCGTAGTTTACTTAAGCAACAAAACGCCCCAAACTCCGCTAACACTTCATTAATTTTTGCAAGATGATTTCAGTGCTTAAGTTTTGTTTTTTTGCCTTTTACAATATTTGTGTATTAAATGTTGTTGCGGCAGCCATCGATGCATATAAAAACTTTTTGACCTGAGATGCGAACATAAATAAATATCTATTAAACTTTAGAGCAAGTAAAGCACTCGTCTGGTAAGCACAACTTCAGAAACGATATAAATTTATTTTAGTGCATAAAGGGTGTTTCATTAAGCGCTTGAATTATAAATACTAAAACCAGTATGTGCGGTTAATGCATGCCACTGTGTGTGAATGCTATACTTCGACTCCAGATTCGATAAGAATTTCATAATAATTCCACTGATATGAATTTACTATCTGTTATAAGGCGGATAAAATGCAATAAATTAATTGCCAAACGCATATTCGATAAGCTTTTGGGGAGCGGACGTAGACTGGCCGACGTTATTATGCGATTGGACGCTATTAGATACTTTTGTTAAGGTTTTCTTAGGTACACCGGGCACTAGTGGTGTCCAATCTCATAATGATCTCAATTGCCGTATAAACTATTGAATGTGGGCCAATAATTCTTCAGAATGAACTAAATGACGAAAATGGTCGACTAAAAGTTAATTTAATTTCTTAGTTGTTCATTCTAAGAAGCCCTTTGCCCTGCCTCATCCAGCGAATAGAAACCAACTGACACCGCAAATTAAACAATTTCAATGTGTTTTTAATATTCTGCTGAATAATAATTATTGGGAATTCAGCTGACTAAATAGAAATAAATTTGCCAAACAGCTTTGCATTTCGTAGAAAACTGCTAAAAATATAAAAAAGTATTTTTCATTTGTTTTTTTTTTTTAATTATTTTTTTTATATTGTTTTGGCTTGAATCGCCAGATTTAGAAACAAGTCTATCATGTTCGGTTGTATATACACTCGACGACAACTAGAAGGGTCTGGGTATTTATTGGACGAGTGTGACAAATGACAAATGCGACTGCTACTTGCAAAACGGCTTATAACGCATTTGGCAGAGAAATTAATATGTATGAAATATTGTCAGCATAGTTTTAGAGAGAACGGAGTCTTGTTGCATATCCTTGCTAATTGATTGCTGGACCAGCACGGTTTTTGTTTGGATTGTAATTTTATTATTCATCATTTGCATTTCCGTCATTTCTGTTCATCATTGTGTGGCGCTATTAATTTCATTTTTAGTATTTTGCTTTTAATAATTTAATGTGTATTAGTTACACTATACAATCAACTCAGGTGTTTGCAAATGGTAAACATTATTCACTTTTTAGACCTGTGCCCCCCACCACCTCCTGCTCTTGCTCTTGCTCTTGCTCATACTGAGCCCACCAAACACCTGCAGGCAAATCGCAAGAACTGTATAAGAAACATGCGTACAAGCAAATGTGATGATTTTATTTCGGCTGCTGTTTCGTTTACATACCTCATTACTCGCTACCACACATACATAGATACGTATGCATACGTATTGTGTATGTTGTGCTCTGGCATGCATCTGTGGGAATGTGTGCTGTTAAGCGGATGTATAGAGAAGTGGCAGACATCTTGTTTGGTTTTTCTACTGCTCCTTTCCTTTCTTTTTCCTTTTTATTTTTTGTTCTAATTCTTTTTGTTTTTAGCAGAGTAGTGAAATAGGCAGGCAATATTTTACTACTTTCGTCTATTGGAACTGTTTGAAAAAGGAAATCTTAGAGCCGATGAGTCTGTTAGAGCTTTCCTCTGCCAAGAACCATAAATTATTCAGCTTTAGACAAATGTGAGCCATTAAGGAGTAGTGCTCTTCTTATGAAACAATTTTTTTTTTCATTTCGTTTTGCCTTGATGAAGGTAAGTTTAAATAATTTATAGGAAAGGTAAGAAATGGCTTTTTTCTGTTGCTGAACTTTAAGACAAAATTTGGTAATATTAAAGTGTATGGTTTTACGTCGCATTACCAGCAAAAAGCAAAATGTAATAAATAATTTAAAAAAAATAGAAGACAATAAACAAGTATGTTTTTCAGCATACTTAGCTGAAATGAATGCAGTTCCTTTTTTACATAAAGAAATCGTAGAAAAACTTTTACTTCTAAAACAGTATTAATAATTCCAAAATTATCGAATTAAAAAAGCTTCTTTTTAAATTAGATACTATGAGGCTTTAAAATAGTTCGTCTTCAATTTCCAATAGTTCAAATTAAAAAGGTATTGGTGACGCCATAAACTTATTTAAAATATTTTCGAAATGTTATTGGTCAGTATTCCAAGTTGCCATGAGCTAAAGCGTAAAGAGTATCCTCAGTGAACCAGAACTTAAATAAATTAGTTAATTTTATTAAAATAATGTTTTTAAGGATATTTAAAATAAGTGGTGCATACTTTTAGAGGTTAAAATTCTCTAGAAAAATATTAAAAAAATTTTATATAAATATTTTTGCAACTGACATTTCAAGACAATCAGAGCTTACATTTAGGAATAAAGGAAGTATTTAAGTCTCTTCAAAGTGATCTAAAGTTGTCGGTTGGGGTTTCCGTCTTGAACTGCCCCACCTATTACAATTGGAGTATACGAGATAAGAAA